>CM021105.1:130692451-130918770 GCA_007115665.2 Sequoiadendron giganteum
ATGTTGAATTTACATCCATCTAATAGAATTTGTAATTATTGAAAGAAACATAAGAAAAAATAATCTTAGAGATTCTATTCTATCAATAGGGGAAATATTTTCTTCAAATTCAATACCTTCCATCTATGAATATCCTTTGCAAACAAGTCTTGCTTTGTTTTTGACCACTTCACCATGTTCATTCAGTTTATTCTAAAAAAATCATTTGGTTCCAATCACATTTTTGTTCTTAGGTCTAGGAACAATATCCCATGTATCATTCTTCTCTATCTTCATTAGTTCTTCTTTCATGGCTTCTATCCAATATTCATCTTTGCATGCTTCATTGATATTACTAGGCTCAATTTTGGAAATTAGACAGTACTCTTCCAAAATTATTCTTCTAGTTTGAACACCTTTTCTCTTATCTATTGTGATCTGACTATCAGAGTGATTTAACCTTACATACCTAGAATTTTTAGGATTTTCTATTAATTTTTGTTCTTCTGTTCGCTCTTTTGCACTTCTACTATTCTCTACCTCTTGATTCCCTTCGTTCACCAAAACAATTTAAAGTTTATTTTGTGTCTCAACATCATTCCCATTATTAGCACTATCATATTGATCATTTGAATCATATAAACCACATCTATATGGTCTGTGAATATCTTCATCAACCTTGACATTTCCATTTTCAACCATTTTCTTTAACCTCTTATCAAAACACCAGTAGGATTTTCTCTTAGTAGAGTAACCTAGAAAGATACCTACATCGCTTCTAGCCTCAAATTTTCCTATATCATCATGTCTTTCAATGTAGCAATTAATTTCAAAATTTTGAAATACTTGACTATAGGCTTATAACCAAACCATAGCTAAAAAGGGGTCTTACCAGAATTATTATTGACATTTACGCAGTTGATGGTGTATACAACAATACTTATAGCTTCTCTCGAGTAGAAATGATGAACATTAGCTTCTATCATCATGGTTCTAGAAATGTCTACATAGTTATGTTCTTCCTTTCAACAACTCCATTATGTTGAGGGTTTAGGGAGCAAAAAAAATTCTTTGGATTCCATGCTCTTCATAGAAAAAATTGAATTCCCATGAAGTGAATTCACCACCTCTATCTAACCTTAAGCATTTGATCTTTTGACCTATCTCATTCTCTGCCATAGCTTTAAAGGATTTGAACTTTTCAAGTGCTTCATGTTTTTCTCTTAAGAAAGAAACCAATATCATCCTAGAGTAATCATCAATGATCAATACGAAATACCTTTCCCCTTGAAGACTTTTGATTCTAGAGGGACCATAGATATCAATATGTATCAATTCCAGCAATCCATTAGAGCTATATTATTTTCTCCAAAAGGATTTTCTAGTCTGCTTTCCCATTTGACATTCCTTACACATAGTATTAGTAGGCTTCACTATCTTACGTAGATCTATGACTGCCTATGAAGAGCTTATCTTTAAAATGTTATCAAAGTTAACATGAAACAACCTCCTATGCCATAGCCAACTTACATCAATTTGAGTAATCAAACAACTTTCACTAGTAGCACTTAAGTGAAATATATTACCTCTTGTCTTTGTTCCTGAAGCAATCACATTTCTAGAAGTTCCCTTTATCCTGCATTTACCATCCTTGAACTAAATATTGTAACCCTTGTATACCATCTTTCCAACACTCAAAAAGTTATTCTTTAGGCCTTCTACATAAAGAGCATTATTAGTATTGCGCTTACCACCAATGGAAATAGTGCCTCTACCACGAATCTCACCACAAGTGTTATCTCCTAATCTTACAACACCACCATCATAGTCTTCTAAGCTTACAAACTTTATTTTATCACCGGTCATATGATGTGAGCATCTTCTGTCAATTACCCACTCATCCTTTTCTTCAATTCTTTTTGCAAGAGCTTTCTCAATGTTCACATTACTAGTAGATTTTGTAGACATCTAAGCATTTTCTTTGATAGAAATAAATACCCATTCATGTTCATTTTCATTTTCTTTATCATATTCTTCATCAGTAATAAATTCTCTAGCAAAGTAGAATTTCTTTTGAAATCTAGACTTATCAAGCTTGTACTTAGGAGTTATTTTCGGACACGTTGATGCAAAATGACCTATTTTACTGCAATAAAAACATTTAATAGGTAGCTTTCCTTTGTACTTACCATGACCTCTGGCTTCTCTTTTCACAATTAATGCTTCCAATTCTTCTAGTTCTCTTTCTTCATCTTCAATATGATTCATTTCATCATCGTACTTGAATGACTTCTTGCAACTCTCTCCTGAATCATATATTTTCTTGCTTCTCTTGAATATAGTAGCTTTGAATGTAGATTCTGTCTTGGGTGTAGACTCACCAAATTCACTCAAATCAAAATTTTCAAGTTTCCCAATCAACATGTCTCTTGTTATATTTGTTATTGTCTTCAGTTCATCAATAGCATGAGCTTTTGATTTTTAGGAAGGAGGCACATATTTTATTATCTTAGCCACTATTTCTTCTTCATCCAAGAGTCCACTGGCACATCTAATACTCATCACCAGTTCATTTACTTTTTGAGAAAAGGTATGGATGTTCTCATCTTCACTCATTTTCATATCATCCCATTTTCCTTTTAGAATTTATAGCTTAGCACAATTCACTAATGGATCTCGTTCATACAATATCTCCATCTTTTCCAGATCTCATGAGAAATTTTCAAACCTATCACATTTGACATTTCAAAATCTGTTAAAGTACTCAACAAAGCTTCAATAGCCCTCGTATTTCTCTCAGCTTCTTTGATTTCATCAGCAGTAGATGGACCATTTTGAGGAATAGTATATGAATCCTTTGTGATCTTCTATAAAGTCTCACCAATTTAATTCAAGTGAAATTCCATTCTGACCTTCCATAGAGAGTAGTTAGATCCACAAAATATAGTACTGTCCTTGTAAGATTCCATCTCATATCACCTCAAGTTGTTAAACTTTATCTTTAGAGGAACTAGCTCTGATACCAATTGTTGGCAAAACAAGAAGAGACAACTGAGAGGGGGGGTGAGTCAGTTGTCACAAAATTAGAACTTATTCCAAATTTTTAACCTTTAAACACAGATCTGATGAATTTTAATGAAAGAATAAATTAACACATTAGACACACATGAACATCAATATTTTATATGTGGAAACCCTATTAGGGGAAAAACCATGGTGGATGTTAGTCCACGAGATTATACCTTGTTAGAAGTATAATGAAGAATACAATATGGAATTTAATTACATTCAGGAACATTACCTAGAGCTCACTACTTAGAGGAAGGCTCACTACCTTACATACAATAATTAGATTAAGACCATCTAATGAATTTGAACTGAACTAATAGCTTCTACAAAAGCTTGATGACAGTTCTGATTAGGCACAAAAAAATCTTTACACTCTTCCACACTCTTCTCTACTCTTTAATGATTTGACCTTTATTCACACATATAGATCACTTTCTCACACTAAGCATACCAAAAACTGAGGAAAATAACCACTCATATATATCCACTATACATATTTACATTGACAACTTTGTTGGCCTAAAATAATGAATGAATTATAACTATTGATCTTAATATATGAATAAATCTCAATGCACACCAACACAAGCTGGTCACAACATAGTGAGGACCCAAGACAATATCCTCAAACATGCCAAAAAATTAAATATTAATCCATAAATATTCGCAACACACTACCACCATCATGTCGGCCAAGAACATGAAATATTCAAGCATACAATCAAAAATATTCAATCATGAACATGTCAACCAATGCATACATACAAAACTGATAGAGCGTGATCTAGAAACATCTCTGAACATCACAACAACATATGAAACAATGTAGTTTACCAGACTTGCAATATCATCTTCCGGAAACACTTGCTACAGTAGTTGAATAACTCTAGGAACATATAAATTTATAAATTCCTTAAATCTTGATGTAACCCTTTGATGTGCGCCTTCATATATTCAATGTACAAAAATTTCCAACACTCTGACCTTCTTAGCTCCATTGGCTTCCTACAATATATTTTTTATAATTTTCTTAGTATCCTCGACATATACAACCTTAAGAGTCATCAATTATAATAGTGTTGACATCAATGACAACCACATATCATAAATGAAACCACACCATCTGAAACAAGGTTCCATTCGACACTCTATGTTCAAAATTATGACCTAGAAATTCAATAATCAGAAGAAAGAGATAGGGGCACAAGGGTTCCACTTGGAAGATTCCTCCAAAAGCTGAGAAAAAGCCTTGTGGGGTACCATTGATAATAATAGAGAACCTAGGGGATGTAACACAACCTTTAATGAGTTTCATGAATCTACCAAAAAATTCAAACCTTTGAAGGACTTCAAACAGAAAATTCGAGGACACTTTTTAATAGGCTTTCGAAATATCCAACTTAAGATCCATGCTTTATTTTTTTCTTTTCCCATGGAGTGAAGGGTTTTCTACACTAACATAATAGAATCCATAATATTTTTCCTTAAAATAAACCCATTTTGAGCTAGATGTATCAGTTTGTTCACATAAGGTTTAATACAATTGACCAATAGCTTGAAGAAAAATTTATACAACGTATTGTAGGGGCTAATAGGTTATAAATAAAATAGTTTATTTATCCCAAAATTATTTTGGATGAGAAAAATGAAAGTGATTGTATTATTTGAGAATATTACCAATAGAAAGGAATTTAACGATAATAGAACTGACATCCTTTCAAATGATATCCCAAAACTATTGAAGAAATAAAATTGGGAAACCATTAGGCCCAAGGACCTTAAAAGGGCTAAGGGATAAAACAACCTCTTAGATCTCATCATTCGAAGCAGCTCTTTCCATAAAAAAACCTCTTTTGGGATATTGAAAGGGGATTAACATCCATAGTTTCACCTTCCAATAAATATATCAAGGGCAGGTTGAGGAGACTATGGAAGAAAGAAAAACTAGCACGAGCCAAATAATCCTCAAAATTCAGCATGAATCCCACAAAGGAGCAACTAAAAAATATTGTTCCACTTCATCTGTCTAGAAGCCATCATGTGAAAGAACCTAGAATTTATATGCCCCTCCCAAAGCCATTGATTCTAAGAACTTTGTTTCTAGTAAACCTCTTCCTTTTCAATAATATCATGAAGTTAACTCAGCAAGGTATTTTCTTTAGCAACCAGATCAAACACAACATTGTATTCCATCTCATTTTGAACCTATCTAAGTTGATCTTTAAGAGACTTTTTTTCTCAAAGATATTACCAAAGAAACTCCTACTCGATTCTTGGGTGATCCCACAATGTTGGTTTACAATTTCTGGGAGATTTTGATTTCTTTTGAAATGACATATTTTTAGAAAATATAATAATTTAGGCCTTAAAATTTTATTTTAAGGATTCCAATTGAAGAGGGTTTGATCAAACCACCTTACATCAAACCCCCTTATATATAACCCCGCTAGTTTTAAACCATACCTATAATGGAGTCTCCTTTAAACCTATCAAAATGCTAATTAAAAATCACTTTTCATTTACCTTTTGGGGGATCAAATGAATTCATCTAAAATTTATTTTTTGTAAGTATGTAGTCCTTATTCTAAGCTTTCCAAAAAGTATAATTTTAAGTAAATTTAATTTAATTATTATATTTATATTTTATTTCTTGTGAATGTAGGTTTTTCACTAAAGATAAAACTCTTTATTCTTCACATGTGGAAAAATAGAAGATTATAAAAAAAAATTTGAAAAATATGAGTGCACTAGATATTGAACTCCTTGATCCAATAGAAAAAAAATGAATTTTAATACATACAAAAAACGTTATGTGTTCTATGGTTCGTCTATGTCTGAATTGCAATTCGTTTTACTTCAAAACTTGATTAAGAAAAAATCATTCACTAAAACACTATGAAACCAATTGGAAGCACTAGATATTGTAGTTACAAATATAAATTTAAAAAATATAGAATTTTATCCTTCATGGAAAAAACTTATGTGTTATATGGTGAGCATCAATCCTTAAAAATGGTGTTTACTAAAAAAATTAGTTTTTGAAGGAGATGGCAAAGGAAGTGCAATGTGATTCCAAAAATTTTGAAAAAAATAATAATTTAGAATCTAAAGAAAAAACGTCACAAATCACTAGTTTGCATCATCTTGAAATTCCTCATGGTTTAGCTGCTATAAGTGTCCAAAAGTGAAGATTTAGTTATAAAAAATGAATTCAGTGTCCAGTTTGGCCAAAAATTGTAAACAAGTATTGTGGGATCACCCTCCTTCAGATTCAATTTGAGGTTTTTGAGTTTGAAATATAGATTAAACATAGAAGAGATACAACCCAAAAATTCCACCACATGGTGAGAAGGTCCTTGAAATATGGATGGTATGTCCACATCAAGTCAAACCAAAAAGGTCACTTCGCCTTAGGAGGAGAGATATTCCAACACAAGAGAAATGGGGTATTGTCAAAGCCAACCCTTAGAAGAGAAGACAAGGAAAGGGAGGATATATCCAAGTTGGTGAACACAAAGCGACAATAAAGCCTAAAATGAATAATTTTTTCCCCCATCCATTTATTGGACCAAGTAAAATAAATTCCCTCAAGGTTAGGATCAGTCAAACCACAACCATACAAGTAAGAGTTAAGGTCCAACATACTATCTCAACAATCTATAATACTACCCTTCTTCTCAAAGGGATAAAGGAGGGTGATGAAATCACCCATCACCATATAGTTACTATACAATAAATTTTTCATCCATACCAATAAATCAACCCAAGTATTCCTCGTTTGAACTATATTTTTGGATGCATAAACACTAGATAACACCTATTCATGAAGGGAAAAACTTTGAGAAAACCTAACATTAAGAAAATTTGTATCCTTACATATTGGGAGCCTTTGAGAAAGGGTTTCCACATTGTGACCGTCTGACTAGAGGCCCCAATTGCATCCACCACCAAATACAGAGCATTCGACCAAAATAAATTGCTATATTTCCAAACTCAGGAACAATCATTTAAGTTTCTTGTAAAAGGAGAATATCAAGCTTGAACTCTTTAATGAAATATTTGAAAATATGTTTCTTATAAGGTATGTTGAGCCCTTAGATATTCTAAGAGAGGATCAAAATTTCTTACTATTTCTAGATCCAACTTGCTCCAAATTTTTCTAATTTCCATTCACTATATCTCTTCTCATGTTCTTTTGTCTGGTGACTTTTCTAGGATTCCTTCTGACCTTAGCAATAATTCCAAAATTCACTAACTTCTGAGGGCTAGTCAGCTTGCAAGGATTGAGTAGACTAGATTTTCGTGTAGACATGGGTGAGGGGTGACAACACAAGGGATAACCAAATATATCACCTCTACATGGATCTCATCAGGAGCAACCATCGACTTCAATTCAAGTTCAATACTCGGCAAGGGGGTCAAGTTCATAGAAAAAAGGGGAAACTCCAAACTTGCATCCAACTAAGGGGAATCTAAGGGAAAAATCTAGTCTACTAAAAAATGCTAGGGGAAGAATAGGGAAACCATAATTTGGGTAGATAAATCAAGCTCAAAGTGCACGGGAACTAGAGAAGCGGGGGCTACAAGCCAAGGAGAAAATCTTGCAAGATTAGGGGATAGGTGAAAAAATGGACAATGATGGAGCTGGTTAGAATAACACCAACACTTTTTTGGAGAAAAAAACAACTTGACTAGGGAGGCCATAAAACTGGCTTTACCCAAAGGGTACTTAAGAAAACCTTTGGGGCAAGCATTGCACATATGGCTAATAGTAGAATTTTTTTGACAAAACAAAGTAGATTTTTCATATTTAATGGCTTGAGACCACTTACCAAGCCTAGATTCCATAATAACCAAGGTTGGGAGCACCTTATTTGGCTCAATACTAATGTAGAACTGAGAAAACACCAATCTGGTATATTACTTTCTTACATAATCTAGAGAAAAGAAGTTTCCAAAAAGGAGGTGGCCACTCCCACAATAGTTTCTTTATCCCAAAACTCTAGAGGAGGGCTAGGTAGTCATACCTTGGTTGAGAGTGCTATTTCCAAATGGGTAGATGGATTAGAGCCTAGCCTCCACTTTCACAAAGCAATACATTTTTTGCTAAAGAACTAAGGGCCTACAGTGAGGGTAGAGAAGTAGTCCTCATGAAGGGAGAAGCTAAAGAAAAATAAATCTTTCAGAAGAGCTGAAATGGTGAAGGAACTATTGGAAAATGTTCCTTAATTTACTGGCTTGAACCTCTATTAAAGGCTTGATGATTTTATTCCCTTATCACTTTACCACGGTTTTCTCATTTGGTCGGCTTGACCCCTTGTTTTTCAAGAATTAATCTAATCAATGAGACTCCCAGGGTTGTCACAGTGATGGGCCAATGACCATGGAGCTGGAAAATTTTTGTTTTCCTTGCCTTTGTCGGTGGAGTGATCATTCATCAACAGGAGGTGGTGCTAATTTCCACCAATGAGCCAAAGAATTGAATCAATGGTTGTGATTGTCTTCATCTGACGGTTTTGGCTACGTTTTGTGGCATCCTAAGGTAGGTACAACTTAAATCCTTTTTGTAGAGTGGAATTTATTGTGCACATGATGCATGGTAGTTTGTCAAAGTGGTGAGCACAATGAAGAGATGGTGGGCCCTAAGCTGCTTTATGCGAAGGGTTATCTAGCCGTAGACACTTTTTTGTGCCTTGGGAGTTCCCTGGGGAATCTAGTGGATGCCACTAGAGATTCCTCAAAGGAGCTCTAGTGGCTTCAATGTAAGCCAAGCGGAGTGCATGAGTAGTGGAAATGTGGCAACTTTGGAAACTCTGTTTGGGTGGGCTCATGGAAATCTTGGTGATTCCCTTCCGGATGCCCCAAAACCTCCTAAGTGGCAAACATGTGGCCTGTGGGACCTGATAGAGCTGGCAGTCGGTGTTTTGGTGATAGCGTATTGTTGTCAGCTTGGAATGTGATGAAAGAATTAGTGATGGTGAAGGGCTTTTGGAGCCCATTGACATTTTTCCAGATCACTACTTGGTTAAGCAGCAGAACGAATAGCAATGTGACACGTGGAATTCCTTCATTAGTTGTTTTAGCACCATTGTTGTAAAACAACATTTATTGCCGAAAGTTGGTTCAGTGAAAAGTGATGTATTAATTGGTTGGAGAAATTCCCTACAATCTCTGTTGTTTGATGCAGGATTGCAGGTGGATCCAATCCAAGATCAATTTGGCATGTCAGTGAAGAACTAAATTGAATGCATCCTAATTGGTGGTTGTATGGAGACTTGTGATAGTTGGTCATGACTAGTAGTCTGGAATATATAGATTAGAAAAATAGAATACTTAAAAAGAAGGAGGTTGTCGAATTTTGTATTTGTTGTATGCCGAAATAGCATTGTAATAGTGAGTGCATGAAAACTCAAGTGTTGTTATGAGCTAACTATCAGAGAGTGAGGACTATAACTTTGTATGTAATATTTTGCTTACTGTAATACAAAGTGTCTTTATCTTGGTGTGGTGGGTTTTTTTCCAAAATGGTTTTCCCACGTAAATCTGATGTTATCTAAGTAATAATTTTATTTATGTCACTCTTTTTATGCTGTATGTGTTCATCATAAGGGTTTTAATTTTTTAAAACAAGTCTTTCCACATCTCCTCTATGGTTTGAGCATTAGGAAAGCATTTTTGCACCTTTTCTTTTCCTAACAGGTAGTATCAAAGCTAGGCCAGTTGTGTTATCCTTGTTAGTAGGGCTGGTTTTTTGGCTAATACTATTCCAGTGGGAGTCTTGCAAAGTTAGAACATAGTTCTATCTAAGATGGTGAGTACATTAGGAACAGTTGATTTTTAGAAATTCAATGCCAGAAATTTTGAGTTGTGGAAACTCAAAGTGGAAGACCTATTAGTGGATAGAGACCTTTGGGTAGTAGTGTCTAGAACTATGCCACAAATTATGAAACAAGAAGATTGGGACCTCACAGATAGAAAATTGAGAGGTCTTATAAGACTTTAATTGGCCAATTTTGTACTCCTAAATGTCCATGAGGAGAATTTTATAGCTTCTTTATGGAAGACGCTTGGTGATATTTATCAAGGAAATTCTCTGGTAAATAAGTTATTCTTGAGTAAGAAGTTGTACTCCTTGAAGATGGAAGAAAGTGCATCTGTTGCAGAAAATATGAACTTGAATATGAGTGTTGCTCAGTTGGGGTTTGTGGGTGTAAATATAGAGGAGGAGGATCATTGCATGCTCCTTTTATTTTCATTACCTGACACTTGGGATCATCTGGTGGTGGCTATTGGAAGTACGACTACTACTTTCAAGATACAAGATGTGGTTGCTTCATTGTTGTCTGAAGAGTTGTGAAGGAAGTATTTTGAGATGGCCAAAGAGGCCCTTGTTGTTCAAGGTAGATCGAGGGAGAAAGGCAAGAATAAGGACAAGAAGTCCAAATATAAATCCGTAGGGAGATCAAAGTCTCCTGTTAAAAATTCCAAGGTAAAATATTGGAATTGTGGGCAGCCTGGTCATATCCGAAAGGATTGTAAGGAGAAGAAGAAGAAGAGTAACTCTTTAGACTATGACTCTTCTAAGAGTGACGTAGATGCCTTCATTGTATCCTTCGTAACTTAGGTATCATATGATTTTTGGCTAGTTGTTTCAGGTGCATCCTTTCATATGACATCCCATACTAACAGTTTACTAAGTATGAGAAGTATGATGGTGGAAAGGTGTACCTGACAAGCAATTCAATGTTGGAGATTGTTGACCGTGGAAGAGTCAGAATTCAGTTTTCTGATGGGAGAGTCAAAGGTATTGGTGGCATACTGCATATACCAGGTTTGGCTCAAAATTTACTTTCTGTGAGTAAGCTAAATGATGTTGGTGTAGAAGTTGGCTAGAGGTGAAATGTTGCTAGCTAAGGGTGTACATATTGGCACTCTATACAACCTAGATGCACGTCCTATTCAATGCAACAACACCTTTGTAAATTCAAGAAAATTTGTTCATGTAGAGCAAGATGAATATGCTTCTCTAGCTCCAAATGTGATGGAGGTGAAACTCCCAGCAAAGAAGACCATGCTGTGGAATAATAGACTTGGTCACATAGGTGAGAAAGGTTTAAAAACCTTGAAAAAATAAAATCTTGTTGAAGGGCTTGTAGATTATAATCATGAGTTTGATTTTTGCAAACATTGCATTTATGGAAATAAAAAAACATGTTTTTATCCCTCGAGTTCCCATAAATCTTCTAGTGTACTAGACTATGTTCATTCTAATGTGTTCGGTCTAGTGAATGTTCCTTCGTTATTGAAGTCTAGATATTATATTTCTTTTATTGATGACTATTCGAGAAGGGAATTTATATACTTCCTTAAAAGTAAATCAAAAGTGTTCAGTCATTTTAAAGAGTTTAAAAACTTGGTAAAGAATCAAATTGGAATGAAAATCAATTTTTTGAGGATGGATAATGGCGGTGAGTTTTGTTCTGTAGATTTTGATAGATACTATTAATACCATGGGATTAAAAGGTATAAAACTACACCTTATACTCCACAACTGAATGGAGATTCTAAAAGGTTGAATAAGGCACTGATGGAAAAGGAAAGGACTATGTTTAGAAGTGTTAGTCTAGAGTAGAAGTTCTAGGCTGAGGCCATGGCTACAACATGTTACCTAGTAAATTGTTCTCCTTGCTCTGGTCTTGTTGATAAGACACCTTTGGAAGCATGGTCTAGTAAGAAGCCTTCTCTGAGACATGTTTGTGTCTTTGGCTATGAGGCATATGCATATGTGCCAAATGAGGAAAGATCTAAGTTGGAGAATAAATTTTTTAAATTTATCTTCATTGGCTATGGTGTTGGTGTAAAGGGATACAAGCATTGGAATCCTGTTACACATAAGGTTTTGTATAGAAGAAGTGTAATATTTTGTAAGCTGAAAAATTCTATAGCTGATCCACAGCTAGAGACAAATCAAAGAGAAAAAAAAAAGAATGATGTGTTTAAGATTCCCCAAACTCCAGAAAAGGGAGAACTGCATGGTGTACCTGAAACTAAGGAGAGCTCAAGCAGCTCTGAAAGTTTCGAAGATGAATAACCACAACCTCAGCCAGTGAGAAGGTCTACATGTGAAAAATGACAACTTGATAGATATGGTTTCTCTATGTTAGATTTGAAGTGTTCCTATGCTTTAATTACTAGCACTGAGGAGCTTAGGATTGTTAAAGAGGCAATTAATATGCTGAATGCAAATTACTAGTTGGAAGCCATAAATGAAGAAATGGAATCATTGGAAAAGAATGAAACCTACGATTTCATACCCTTTCCTGAAGGAAGAAAGTTTTTTGTATATAAATGGGTTTTTTGTAGTGCTAAGAAGTATAAAGAAAGGTTGGTTGCAAAGGGGTATTCCCAGGTAGAGGGAATTGATTATGGAGAAATTTTTTCCCCTATGGCTAAGTTGACATCTATTAGATTTTTGCTGTCATTTGTAGTTGCATATGACTTAGAGATCAAGAAGATGGATGTGAAAATGATGTTTCTCCATGGAGAGCTAGAAGAAGAAATTTACATGTCCCAACCTGAGAATTTCGTTGAAAAAGGTAAAGAAAGCTTTGTCTAAAAATTAGAGAAATCTTTGTATGGTTTGAAGTAGTCTCCTAGAATGTGGTACTAGAAGTTTGACATCTTTGTGTTGTCTATGGGATTTGTGAGATGAAAATATGATCATTGTGTGTATTATAAAACTAAAAATGATCATTTGCTTATTATTACCGTGTACATGGATGATATGTTGCTCATAGGAAATAGTAATTCTATGATTTCTGATCTTAAATCTTAGTTGTCTGTAAATTTCAAAATGAAAGATCTGGGTGTAGCAAGGTATATTCTAGGGATGAAGATAACTAGGGATAGGAATGACAGAAAGCTTTGGGTCAGCCAGTGTAACTAAATAAACACTATTTTGAAGAGATTTGATATGACTAATTGCAAGCAATTAGTTGTTCTAGTTATATAGGGAATGAAGCTATTTGTTGAAGATTGCCCAAAATATACTACTAAGATGGAGGAAATGACCAGAGTGTCTTATGCAGGTGTTGTTGGTAGTTTAATGTATGCAATGGTTTTTACAAGACCAGACATTTCCCAAGTAGTGGGAGTACTCAACCAATTTATGGAAAATACAGGAAGGACACATTGGGATGTTGTAAAGAGAGTGTTTAGATATCTAAGAGGTACCTCATAATGTGCTATATGATACCATGGAAATTTGGTTGCATCACAGAGAACTCTCAGCATTCATGGGTATGTGGACTTTGATTGGGGAGGGAACATTAATAGCAAAAGATCCACCAATGGATATACTTTCATGTTAAATGGTGGTGCAATCAGTTGGATGAGAAAGAGACAGACTGTAGTTGCTTTGTCCACCATAGAGGTAGAATAGATGGCAGAAAAATCATGCTTGCAAAGAATTTGTTTGGCTCAACCACTTATCTTCTAATATTGGTTTCGATGCAGGATAGATCACTATTTTTTTGTGATTGTTAGAGTGTCATTTGTTTGGCGAAGAATCCAACTTTCCATGCAGGATGAAACATATCAATGTGCAGTATCACTTTGTGAGAGATATGGTGGAGGATGGAAAAGTGTCTTTAGAGAAGGTGGATACTTTGAAGAATGTAGATAATGCATTGAAAAAGCCAGTAAGCATGGAAAATTTTAGATGGTATGCAAGTTCGATGGGCCTCGGGGCCTATGATCATAATTAAATTTGAAGTTTGGAGGAATCCAGTAAGTCTTCATCAAGTGGGAGCTTGTTGGAAAATATGCCTCAATTTAGTGGCTTGGACCTCTATTAAAGGCTTGATGAGTTTATGCCCTTATCTCTTTACCATGGTGTTTTCATTTGATCAGTTTCACCCCTTGTTTGTTGACACTTAGTCTGATCGGTGAGACTCTGAGGGTTGTCATAGTGATGGGCCGAGAAGCGTGGAGTTGGTGAAATTATGTTTGCCTTGCCTTCATCAGTGGAGTGATCGTTCATTAGGAGGAGGCAGTGCTAAGTTCCACCGATGTGCCAAAGACTTGAATCAATGGTTGTGATTGTCTTCATCCGATGGTGTTGGCTTTGTTTCATGGAATCCTAAGGTAGGTACACCTGAAAAACTTTTTTTCGAGCATAATTGTCTATGTGCATGACACGTGGTAGTTTGTCAAAGTATTGAGCATAGCAAAGAGATGGTGGGCCCCGAGCTTCTTTATGCGAAGGGATGTCCTACTATAGACACTTTTCTACACCTCAAGAGTTCCCTGGGGAATCTAGCCGATGCCGCTAGAGATTCCCCGAAGGAGCTCTAGCAGCTTCCACATAAGCCAAGTGGAGTGTGCGAACGGTGGACATGTAGCAACTTTAGAAGCTCATTCCAAACAGGCTCATGGGATTCTTGGTGATTCCCTCCCAGATGCCCCAAAACCTCTTGAGTGGCAGAAACGTGGCTTGTGGGACCCAATAGAGCTAGCAGTTGGTTATTTTGCGATAGCAGATTGTTGTTGACTCAGAATGTCATGAAACAGTTAGCGATGGTCAAGGGTTTTCAGAACCTGTTGATAGTTGATCGGATTACTACTAGGTCAAGCGGCGAAAAGAATAGAAGTGTGACACATGGTGTTTCTTCATTGGTTGTATTTACACCATTGTTGCAAAACAACATTTATTGTCAGAAGTTGGATCAGTGAAAAGTGATATATTATGAAATTAATATAAGATTGGTTCTGGCAATTGGTAGAGACCCAAATTTGTATTTTCTTTGGAATAAATTTATTCCAGGGGTGGCTCGATCTTGGATTGCAAGTGGATACGATTTGAGATCAATTTGGCATGTCAGTGAAGAACTAAATTGAATGCATCCTACTTGGTGGTTGTATGGAGACTTGTGATAGTCGGTTGTGACTAGTAGTTTGCAATATATAGATTAGAAAAAAAAAATACTGAAAAAGGAGTTCATCAATTTTTGTATTCGTTGTATGCCGAAATAGCATTTTAAAAGTGAGTGCATGAAAAATCAAGTGCTATTGTGAGCTAACTATCAAAGAGTGATGACTGTAATTTTGTATGTAATCTTTTGCTTACTGTAATACAAAGTGTCTTTCTCTTGGTGTGGTGGGTTTTTTCCCAAAAGGGTTTTCCCACCTAAGTTTGATGTTATCTCAGTAATAATTTCATTTCACTCACTCTTGTTACCCTCTATGTGTTCATCTTAAGTTTTTTAATAATAAAACTAGTCTTTGCATGTCTCCTATGTGGTTTTAGCATTAGGAAAGCATTTCCACACCTTTTCTTTTCCCCATAGGAACCTTGACATCCCACTTGGAAGAATCCCACTTATAAACAAACTCAATATTAGGCCGCCTTCCCACAAACCTACTATGAAGAAATTTTTCCTTAATCTTTATTTTGATTAATGATTTTTATACATTTTTGGCTTTGAGATGAATCTATGCTTAAAGAAAAATGTGTTCTAAAAGGTGTCTACTGCGCCACATGGTGGTTACATGGATTTTGTTTATTGTCTTCCTTTCGGGAGGAAGTTCAGACTCATGATAGCTTGGTGGAGATTTTCTCTAAGGCTATTTTCATAGCTCTAAAACTCCTTTCCCACTCAACACATCATATCTTCACTTTGGGTAGGTTGCGCTTCAAAGGAGTGATCAATTTTTGAGTTTTTAGAGAATACTCGGTTTTCCTTGTTTCCAGGCTGGAAGATTCGAGTCAAAACTGTCAGCCTATGTGATTGGTCAACCAGATTTTGTCAAGCTATTTTCTAGGATCCGAGTGTTTGTAGAGGTAAATCTATGCTAAGTATCTAAAATGACATAAATGAGGTTGGGAGTTAATGAACAAATATTTTTGTGACCTAATTAAAGATCCATGATCAAATCGTGAGCTATCAGATGCTGGTATCTAGTAGTATTTACTTTTGGGACATGGGAGATGTTCTCCCTTTTCAGGTTATAAATAGGAGGCAAAAATAGAATGAAGAAGCTCCTAGAAGTTCCCCTTTTTGGAAGAAATGTTTTTTTTTAGTTTTCCTTAGCTATAGAGGTATTTTTAGAAGTTAGTAGAGCACTAATTTTCTCTAGCATGTTATATTGTTTTTACTCAAACTATTATTGGATTGGAATCCAACCTTTGTTTTAAATATTATTTGATATTTAAAGCATGATTTGTTTGGAAGAAATTTTTGAAACTATGCACATTATTCCCTTTCTCAATTTTCTTCTTCGTTTTCTCGTTCAGAATAGAACATTGTGTTAAGTTTAATTCAAATAGTTTGAGTAGCTTATTTTCATGTTGTAAGTTTATATGATAAACTAATAGCTTGTAGAAATTGGATAATGTTTGTTGAACTTCTCTCATTTCTTAAGAGTTATTGTTTCTTCTTATTATGTTGGAACAAGAGGGAGAGTTTAGGCAATTTTAGAATTTTTTTCTATTAAATTTTGGAACTTTTATGCTTGATCAAACCTTAATGAGCACTTCCAGCTAGGATATTTGAAAGACTACACTATCCTTGTATTTAGCCTTTGTTGCTTGTTCTCTTCCTAACAATGAAGGGTTGTGGCTTTCTATGTCTAACATATCATTCATAGAAAAATAAATGGGTTTGATATTTTGTAAAAGCATTGGTGTGTCACCATTTTCATGTTTTATATTTACATTTTCTTCTACCCTTTTCTCCTAACTTAGAGAAGAGATGACTTTATATAAAAATCTTTGAGGTATTTAGTGAGGCATAAATTCATCCCCCACTCACTGAATTTCCCATAAGGCTATCAAAGAGGTGCAATATTTCATGATAAATAGTTATTTTTATAGCATGCCCAATGGGACCTAAAATTTTCCAAACATCTAATTAGAAGTCTAAAATATTTCTTAAATCAGGCAAATCAAAGAAGCTAAAAAATTTATGCCCAGAATCCAAACAATAACATCCTCAAGAGGTCATTTCTAGTACTCGTAGTTACCTAATTCGATATTTAGGAGAAGAAGACTTACAGGTTTTGTATCATCTGTAAGGAGTAGTAGAGTGATAATTAAGAGCCCAATATCTAGAGCCTTATCTACTTCACCTAGAGGTCAAAATTTCTAAATCAGAATACTAGTATACCTGATTCATTGGAATCTATTCTCCATGACTCATGTAGCTACCCTTGCTCCTAGAAATTTCATAACCTAGGATAGTGGTAGTCTGCTACAACTACCTACGCCCTTAGACATGTGGCCTATTATACCTGCTAACACCCTCAACACTATTCTAAAAAATTTTGGAGAAGACTTCAAAACCCCATCCAAACACCTCAAAGATATAGTGGAGGTATGTAGGGTACATAACATAGTGAAGGAAAATATCACTCTTAGGTTGTTGACCACCTCTTTCAAAGGAAAATTTGAAGATTGGTATTGATCTCTAGCTTTTGATTTTATTCGCTCTTGGGGTCATCTCAGAGAAAGGTTGTTCAAATGATTTTTAGAGAAGGGATATCACTCTTCATACTACATCAACTAATCACTATCAAAATAACATTTCAAGAGGACATGAGTGACTTCAACAGCAAGTTTCAAAAAACCTAGCAAAGAATCCTTGTGACTAGTCGACCCCTAGCTATAATGGCTTTTATGTTCTACTCGAAGGATTTCAATTTAGACATTGTAGTTATGATAACCTCTAAGGGAGGGGATATATTTCCTAATGCATATGACTTCATTGTGCATGTAGAGAATAGTTTGATTGATGCTAGAAAGCTTCCACCATGACCTCTGATGTTTATATTCCCATAAATCTTTGGTGGTCCTCGGGAAGAAGCTACTCCAAGAATTTCTTCTACACAAATGGCAACAATGGTCATGCCATAATCATTATACATGTACCCCACTATGTATCCAAGCACATCGAGCTCTTCTTCTCTAGTAGGAGACATCAATTATATGAAGAGTCTCATGTGGTACTTTTCTAATGAGTTACTTCTCCTCAAATGGCAACAAGCAACACCTCTGAAGCAAGCCACTTAGACCTATCAAGGGAGAAGGCCATACTATCAAAAAAACATGTACCAATGACTCTCAAGAGGAGGAGGTCAACAAATGATATCCACAAACTAGATATTTTTAGTATGTCACTATAGACAATAAAATATGGCCAAAGTAAAGAGTTGGTCCCATGCCAAAACAATCTCATGGAAGATAATGTATGGTGCTTCCATTGTTGTGATAGTCACATGCCCCAAAATTTTATTAGGGGAAATATGCAACAAAAGATAGTAGAACAAAGAAATAAAGGTGCACTCTCTAATTTAAAAGAATACGAGTCCCCTGAAATGGAAAATGTCTGATTTAGAGCGCAAATGCAAGGGATTTCTTTAGAGAAAGAACTAAGTATTGCACCAGACCAAGTGTTATTTTCATGGATGGTGGAAGAAGATGTGGTATTCACCAATGAAGCTTCAATAACTAGTGCTCCACAAGTAAAATTAGACTAAAACACAAGATCCAAAAGAAGGTAATGGGAGAATACGTACAATAAGCTCCAACCTGACCTTAGTTACGTCAAATATAATTGCAAGAAAACTATGCCCCACGAGTAGTTGGCTGACCTAATCAACAACCATGAACTCCCTTGTCCCAAGTGAAGGAGTTGGATAAGATGCTAACCAAATTCATGATAGATCATTTTCCTCAAAAGATGAGAGAGATAACACCATTTAACCCCAAGGTCTAGCCAGTTGGAATGATCAATATGGTGGAACAATTGAAGAAGGCATATTTTAACGTATATTTGTGGGATGTCATATCCATTCCCAAAAAAAAGACATTACTTCAAGAAACATTGAATAAGGAATAAAAAATATCACAGATGGATGCAACTCCACCATGTCATTAAGATAAAGATAAAGAACCTATGTCAGACCCTCGAGCTTCAAAAGCCACAACTTGTGTAAATGATTTAGATGATGAAAAAGAGAAAGAGGTAAGAAAGCCAAAGAACACACCTTTCTTTTCAACACTTATTATGGGAGATAATATTTTTCATAAGAACATGATTCATTCATGAGCCAATGCAACGGTCTTGCCAAAGCAAGTGGTAGATGCCCTAAAAATTAAGTATGATCCCCTTGAGTGGAGAATCATGCAATTATATGGGAAGAAGGTTCTGACCATTGGTCACATTAAAGATATGTCTTTAACCCTCTTCTCATGTCCAAGCTAAATGGTCAAATAAGAAATAGTGGTGATAGAAATTCCCTCATTCTTTGTCATGTGTCTTTCAAGAGATTTCATCAAAATCCTTGGTAGATATTTGGCACTCGATTAGTCCCACCTGATATTAAGGACCAAGCATAGGGAAAAGATGAAAATCCTCTTTGAATCTTTACATCTAGAACACAACATAAAATGAATTCCTATGCTTTGAAGTAGTACATACCATTCTATTGCAAAGGGAGAGATATTGTGTAGATATCCTACAAGACGAAGAAGACACAAGTGATTAGACTCCCAAAGAGGAGGTCCTCCTCAACAAATTCATCAATTCTGACACATTCAAAAACTTTCATGGGATGGGACTAGGAACCTATGTGATCTTCAATGATGATCAAGTATTTTAGAAATTGATAAAGGATCAGGAGGAATAAAATGATCCAGGTGAAAACCGTCTATGGACCTTATATTTTGATGGCGCCAAATGCAAAGCTAGTTCTAGAGTGGGTTTTAGACTAGTGTACTCGATAGGATAAGAGAGTTTCAAGGATTTTCATTTTCAGTTCTCATGATTGAACAATTATGTGGAATATGAAGCCTTGGTCCATGGTTTGATTCTTGTAGAATGAATGGGATGTAAAGAGAAATTAAGCATTTGGAGATTTAGAGTTAGTTGTGAGCCATGTCCATGGGCAGGCGGCTATGAAGAATATAAGAATGAAGATGTATAGACATCAGATATATGATTTGATTGAGAGTTTTGAAGATTTTAATATATAAGTCATTCCTTGATCTCAAAATACTACTGTCGATCATATGGCCTCAATCAGCTTGCAATTTGAACCAATTTTTGATTCAACAACAAAACATAATGTAGTACAAATTATCGTCCGACCGATAATTCTTGACAATGATAAAAACTAGCAAGTATTTTAGGATGACATTCAGATCACCACCTTTTTACAAAAATCAAGAGGGAGCTTTTGACTATTCATAGCCAGGAGCAGAATCTCCCAAAGAGCCAGTTATCTAGCTGAAAGACAATAAGCTTCCTTGAGGTTTAATTTCCATTGAAAATTATTTTTATTGTGAGGACGCAAGAAATAGAAAACAAAGGTCCATTACAGATGTGAGGGATTATGAAGAACTTGATGTCAAAATTGGAAGAAATTTAAAAGTCGAAAGGGATGTTCCACATAAGGATAAGGAAAGAATAAAGGATCTATATTCTAGATATGATGAGGTCATAACCTGGACCTATGATGATCTTAGAGGTTATGATTTAGGAATAATTCAACATACTATTGAATTTTCTAAAGGATAAAAGCTCATTTGACAAAAAAAATACCAATAAATTTGAAGGTCAAAGCATTGATGGCACAAGAGATCACCAAATTGATTGACTCAAGGATTATATATCCGATTAAGCATTCCACCTAGGTTTCAAATCTTGTAATGGTTTGGAAAAATAATCGTGATATTAGGCTCTATGTTGATTTTAGAGATTTGAATAAATCCTTGCTCAAAGAAAACTACCCTTGCTCAATGGAGCCGATCCTACAAATCGTGGTTGGATCAAAGATGTTTTGATTTCTTGATAGTTTTTTTGGCTATAACCAGGTATATGTAAAGGAAGGTGACCAACATAAAACAATGTTTACCACTAAGTGGGGAATGTTTGCATATGCAAATATTCACTTCATACTTTCAAATGCTAGTGTGACTTTTCAGTGAGCAATGGTTATCACTTTCAGAGGATTGATTAATCATATTATTTTAATATATTTAGATGACCTAAAAATCTTTTCAAAGTCAAAGCATGATCACTTTGATCATCTGGAAAATATTTTCCAGAAATGTCAATGGTTTGGGATTTCCTTGAAACCCAAAAAATGTGTTTTTGGAGTACCCCGAGGCAAGTTACTTGGTTTGTTTATATTCAAGGAGGGAAGAGAAATAGAACCCTAAACGGTGAAATGTATAATGGAGTTATCTCTACCAGTGAACTAGAAAGGGTTGAAATATTTTCTAGGAAATATCAACTTTGTCAATTGGTTCATTTCAGACTTTGTAGGGATCGCGAGACCTATCACACTGATGCTAAAAAAGAACATAATATTCAAATGGACCCCTAAAGGCAAAGCATCTTTCAAGAAGATAAAGGTAGCTATCATTGTTTCTTCGGTGTTGGCTAACCTGAAATTTTCCAAATATTTTATACTATATGTATACAACAGTCAACATAGCACAACTTCAGTACTAACTCAGAAGGACAAGAGAAATAACAAAGAGAATCCTATTGAGTTTCACTCAAGAACTCTTAATGAATATGAAGCCAAGTATATTTTTTTTTAAAAGTAGACTTTTTCATTGTTAAAAGCCTAAAAAATTTACAAAAATTGGTGTCAGCCAATAGAATGACCATTCTCGTTACACATTTCAATGTGCAGGAGTATATCACTGAAGGTGAGATAACCAAGAAGAGAGAAAACTGCATCACCAAGATCCTAGAGTATGATGTCGATATTAGACTAAACAAGCTAGTTCAAGGAAGAGGTTTGTGTGAATATGTTGTGTAGGAATCAATTTCTTTAGCTGAGAAGGATACCAATCAAGTTTATAAAAAAACAATTGAGTCTGATGAGTCCTGGGTGACAGATCAAACACAGTATCTACAAAAGGGGTAGTACCCAACAAAAAATTTGTCTCACAAAAGACTATACTACTGACTGCAAGGCACCAGGTATGTATTAATCAAAGGTATTTTATTTAAAAGGAATTATGATGGTGTCCTAATGTGATGCTTGAATAAGCCATGAGCAAAAAGAGTTCTTAATGAGTTCCATTATAGTCCTAAGGGTGGACATTTTTCTGCCAAGACTACCATATTTAGGATAATGTGACTAGGGTATTATTAGCCCTCCCATTTTTTTGAAGTGCACCATTTGGTGAAAAAGTGTACTGAGTGCCAATATGTTGTTGGAAAATGAAATAATTTTTCCTTACCATTAAGCCCAATTGTAACCGAGGAACACTTTTCTTAGTGGGATTTAGATTTTGTCAGGATGGTAAATCCTATTTCCTATGCTAGCCATAAGTGGATCCTTATGGTGACCTTCTATTTCACAAGTTTGATGGAGGTCACCACCCTAAAAATGCTACAGAGGGCGAGATCATCAACTTCCTTGAAGATTCAGTAACCAAATTTGGTTTTCCAAAAAATATCATATCAGACAACGAATGAGTTTTTGTAGGTTTGTAGATGTTGGATTTTTCTATCGAATAAGGGGTTTATTTTAAAAATTCATCAAATTACTACCCACAAGGAAATGAGTTAGCGCAGTCGACAAACACAAACCTAATTAGGTTGATCAAGCACATTGGGCCAAAGCAACAAAGGGATTAGCACAAGCACTTGCAAGTTGCTTTGTGGGTAGACCAAATTATTCCTAAGAAGATTCTGAAGGCCTCTCCTTATGAACTGGTATATGAAAAAGAGATAGTTCTACCTATTTCCATAGAGATCCCTTCCTTGCAGCTACTAAAGGCTAGGTGGAGATTGAAGAAAGTGGTGGGATGGAAGTAAGGTTCATAGAACTCCTCAAGCTCAAGGAGGACAAATAAAAGGATTATTGAGACATGATCGGTCGCCAACAAATAGTAAAGTGATAATTTGATAAAAATACCTCCAACCTAGATTTAAGGGACAAAAGCCTAGTGCTAAAGTACAATGAGTGTACTGTGAAACCAAGAAAACATACAAAATTTGAAGCCCTATGGAATGGACCCTTTCATATTAGCAGGTGCAAGGAAAATAATGTGTATGAGATTAAATAACTAGAAAGTAACATTTTGGATATACCAATGAATTGTATTTATTTAAAATCATTCTATTAATGTGCAAGTTCTTTAAAAAATTCACAGTTATGTACCATATGTAAATTTTTATGCAAATACATTTTAATTTTGAGAATAAGCCATGAGAATAACATAGAGGAAGTGAAAATTATTGTATTATATTTTATTCAGCAAAAAAACTACAATTCAATACAAGCCAAAGGCTCAGATTTAAACATGAAGCCCTCTCTAGAAAACCTAGAAAGTGTCACAAAACAAAAAGAAGCAAAAAGGAGGCAACATGCAAAAAATAGTAAAAGCTAAGCCTCCAACCATTATTACATAGTTGAAGTTGCTCGTTGTTGGGTTCCTTTTTCTTCTTCTTCTTCATCTTCTTGTTCTTATTCTTCTTTATTAGGGTGAAAAGGGGAGGTGAACACGCAACACACATGGGATTAACATAGCATATAACTCAGTTCTCCTTTCCATGATTGTATACTAGGAACTTGAAGTGTTTCCTCCAGTCGAGACTAGTAACCCATTCCACACCATACTCCCACAATAGGTAGGTGGTTTCCAAAAAACACATCGAATGATGCCCATCAGGCCTATAGTATGGAAGTCAAAAATAAAAAACAATCGGGTAAGGTCTATCCCATAGTTGATGTGCCTATGGATGTCCATGGCACTCAGAATATCAACACCAAGGATAGCCACTTTCACGATTTCACCAATCCCTTCTATTAGTATGCAGTCAAACATCTAGTGGAAAAATTCAATTATCATAGGCTTGGTAATGTTTAGGTCGAGCAGGGAGGGGACAAAGTGAGAAACAATGTTGTAGTTTCTTCTCAACTCATTATCATGATCAATATAGTCCAGGCCAACTACCCTCTTGAATGCAATGGTACTAGGCAGTCACATTTCTTCACCACTTGCTTAATTCTATCAAAGGTAACCTCCCCCATGAAGGTGTATTGTGGCCTTCATGGTAAAATCCAAATAGGAGTGTCTAGGCCCATCAAAATTATGACAAAGCAACATAATGGGAGATAGAAAGAAAAGCTCACTAAACTTGAAAGGATATTTTTCAAATGAATATTGCAATAAGGTGGTGATGAGTCTATTTCTTTGGCTAGTTATGGGTAGAATCTATAGACTATTTATTGAAGTTACCATGGACTTTGATATTGCATGCTGATAATTTTATATAGTTTCTCTCAAACCATAAGACATTTGGGTTAATTCCATTTCTACCAAGTTTAATGATATTGACCTATTATGTGGACTATCCATATTAATCTTGCATGTGGTTAATGAATGTTCTTTAAATTTGGTTATAGCTGTACAATTATTATGCATACTGATATTTCCATGTAGACATGATTGAGAATGCTAAGTTGAGAAATGAAGCCACTAGCTCATCACACAGAGGAAACACACAAAGGTCAACTGATGATGATGGTAGGAGATTCCCATGTCAACTGCACATAATTGCCTTATGTTGATGTTTAATGGCATTGAGAAATGCAGGTGTTATTGTAGTGGTTGAGTCCATGTTTGGACTTTCATGTCTGAATGGATTCCCCTGCTTGTGTAACCACTCTTCCACTCTTTTCTCTGTTTTCCCTAAGTGGCATCCTCTTAGTTAGTGCGAGTTAATTTCCCTATTTAGTTGATAAATAAGGTTTCGATCCTCCTTCTTTAGGGGTTGATCACCAAGCTATTGTACAATCTAATAATCAGACATACTCTTTTATATTTTCACTTTCCAATTAATAAAAATGAGATTTTGAGTTGATTATCTAAGTTTGCATTAGTTTTAGAGGATACTCATTCAAGGGGGCCCACTTGGTGAGTAATCAATTCGTTTAGTTTAGTTAGATTAGTATTATCTTTTGTTTAGTCTTTAGTTAAGAATCTAGAACCAACTGTTCCTACAACCACTAGAATTCCATTTTGTGACTGTTCCTACAACCACAGTAGGCAGAGTAGTTTCTTTTTTGCTGCTTATATTTTCAATTCTATCATGCATGTTCAATTTTAAGTTTTATTTTTTAGTAATGTTCATCATTTACTTTCTTTCTTTCCAAGCAATTTGCTTTTAGTATTAAGTCTCTCTTAGTTGTAGAATGAATATGACTACTTTGAAGATCCTAGTACACACATTGTGCTGACCCATTTCAAGTTGACATCCCTGTGTTAACAGTTTAAATGTACCTTCATGATGGTTAAAATGGCTATTCAAGTTAGATTTCTAATATTGGAATCGTGGTTGTAAAGGATTAGTTATTGAAATCATTGTAGGAGGCTGACATTAGATATTTATAAAAAAGATGTGCTAGCAAACCTAACGAATGGAAAGTTTATTTTTGGTTGGATGAAAATGGAGGACTTAGAAAAGGAACCAAAGGACAGGAGACAAATAATATAGAAAATATGACAAGAGGTCTTGAAACTTAAATTTGGGTGTTGGGAATAAATGCTTGCATCAAGTGATTGTCGACATGTGTCCTTTGCCATCATTAGCACCAACTAGCTTGCTTATATGAAAGGACATGGATTAGCAAATTAAAATATGATAAATTAAATGGGCACGTCTTTTCAAAAGTACCTTGCATTACTTAAGAACATTTCTCATAGCTAAAAGCATGCTTCCCAATGCAATGAGCTTATTTTTGAAAAGAGGCGTTGGGGAGAATGCACTAATTCTATTCTCATGGAATTTTTGGCATTCTCGAGGGATATGGATCTCAAATCCACCTGTATCACCTCAATGAAAAAATATAGTGGACCAGCAGTAATGAAAAATCCTTAACTACATGTACATGCATATGAATTAACTGCACCCAAAGGTAGATCTTTCTAAGTAGAAAAATGAAAGTGGTCATTTCATTGAAGAAAATCTCTGCAAATTCTTGCCATAGCCATGGTAGAAGCATCAACATATAGTAGAAGGACTCGAGCCTCATCCAAGATCTCAGGTTACGTTGAAATATTTGGGAGGAATTCATTCACCAATGCCCCAACACTAGAAGAATGGGAGTTTAATTGCACTAAATAAGTGCAACCAGATAATCGCATCAGAAGAGAGGCGGTGCATTATTTTTTCAACAATATTTCTGACCCAAAATTGGTGACTAACCCTAAAATCCTTAGGGAGGGGGTATTCCAAAGAATGATGTAGAATGGGTCATCTTAAATTTTTGTGGCTTGGCTTTGGAATTGTTGTTTTTCATAGTTCATGTTGTCCATCGTACACCCATTACTAGAGCTTGTAGACACATGTGCCAAAAGATTCAACAAGGAGACAAGAGTTATTGCTAGAAACAAGATCAAGGTTACAATTTATTTAGCATCCATACGAGACATGTTGTGTATCCCTACAACTTGGGGAGCTGAATGCTTTGATGAGGAAGATATAGAAAGTTTTTGGGAAGGTAGAACCAAGAAGGGAAGATTTTATGCAGATGAATTGAAAGAACGATCGAGGAGAGATCGCTTTTATTTTCCTCTTCAATGAAAAAAATTCAAGAAGGATACATTATCTATTTTTTTATGTTGGCCTAGATTTATGACCTTGATAATGATTAAGAGGTCCATTCGTTTTAGATGGGTCTGGCTTTCATGCTTAAAAGGGAAATTTTCAGAAATATTATGAGTTTGTTAATGTAGTATCCAAAGGGATGCTAGATAAATTGAAGACCTATGATACTAAGTATAAATTCAACTATTCTTCTTTCTTGGTTCACTTCATTTTGCATCAAAATTCTAAGTTTCTAGAGAATTTTTTTCCAGTGTTTAGGTTTGATGTAAAGGGTTTCTATCAGCCAATTTTTGTATGGACTCATGTGCTTTCAAGAACATGAGATTACTATTGGTTTGTAGATTATTTTATGAGGCCAATACTTAAATATTTGCTTCCATGCCTTGTGGGCCATTTCTTCCCTAAGGTGTTGTAATGGATGAAGATTTTGTAGACATTAGTGGATTATTTCTTGGGTGAGGATTTTATATTTATCAGATTCCATGTTTTAATTGGGGAACCTTTCAAACTCCCCAAATTTTTAATCGATAGAGTTTTTTCTTTAGAGGCATGTCATCAGGAAACCCTTGCTGAAAACACCTATGAAACTAGAAGGAATAAGACATGGCTATACCTAATCCCCCTTAAAATTTCCAACAGTCAAGTAACACTGGTAAAGAAAAAGGCAGAGGGTGAGCTTACAAATAAACTAGTGATATTAGGCTTGGTTCTAATTTGTGACACATGGGACTATAATCCACTAAGGAACCTCTTGAATTTGAAACATGAGAGTTAGGAGTATTTTTGAGTCAAGGAAAAATCCACTTAGGAAAGGCCAGAAGTATACATCAGCTTGGCCTGCATACCATCCAAATGACCAACAGGGTTGAATTTCTATATAGTGCAAGTGGAGTATCAGAGGAACCTCCCAATGGCTAAATCCCTTAGCACGTAATTGAAATGCTTGGCATGGTTGAAAAGGAAGAGAATATATTTCTGGAGGTTCCAACAAGAGATGAGGTTCCCTAATGTCATGTACGGAGACTTGCAGCCACATGATGAAAGGTTTGAAGAAGTTTATGAAGAAGAGATCGATACTGATAATAGCAATCTAGAGACAAGTCATGAGATTGAACATGAGAAACTTCCACACCATGCTTCCTGGCCCTAGGAATCAGACAAAAGGAAAGGATCAAGGCAATATAATTCACAAGACACGTCCTTTGTCAATGCCCAAAGCAAAGGGAAAAGAGCACGATGGTCACCAAGAAGGTTTGTTGTGGTTATTAAAGGTCAACTCTCAGCGGGATTGGCCACGAAAGGTCCAGAATGTAATAGTTCTAATCATGCAAAGAGGAGGCAAGTCCAAGATCTGGGAAGACTCAGTGCATCATCTAGAGGAGAAGAAGTGGAGTCTACTTTGCAAGGTGTTTCAACTATCGTAGTGCAGGTAAGTTTATCTCCCTCTCTACTTTCTCCCTCTGCATCTCTGGTTAATCCTTTACCTCTATCTATGGAGAAGAATCCTTTATCTGTGGACCTCAAAATTTTGGTCCTTGATGAACCCCCAATAATTTTTATTAATGACCCTTGTGAAATTATGCCGCATTTTGAGTGAGCAGAATCCACCTCGGTCACTGTTGATTATTTGATTGCCCTATTAAGGACCCCCATTGAAAGAGATGACACATCCATGTTTCTCCTCACTCTAGGTCCATTGGCTTTTGGGAAAACATCTCTACTTCCACTCATTTCTCTTTTCACCCCGATCAGCTTTCCCCTTTCCCAAGCTCAATTTGGTATCCCACCATTTTCCATGATAACACTCCCATTTTCCTCCCTACATTCTCAAATATTCAAGGTTTCTCCTTTTTTCACCCTTTTTGGTCTTCCTCCAGGTGCTTCCATTGTTGCATAAAGCATTGATACCCCTTTGTCTCCAAGACCATTTTGATGCAACCAAGCAAGCTCGATAGGCCAAACAACAGAAATGTGCTTAAAGAATGCCACAAAGCCAGCTATCAAGAAGATTGAAGCTTTCTTCAATGAAGAGAAGAATTATCTGTTGATCACTACCATGAATTTTCTCATGTCCAAGCCCAAGGGAAGGGTGTAGATAGAGGATTATGACATTGGGTCCATGGGTCTAGACTTGAACGGAACTTGTCTATGTGACAAGGTGGTCCTAGCCAAGGCCACCTAAAAGGTGGTGTATGTTGATTATGAAAGGCTAGATAGAACATTGATTATCTCTGGCATGTTATATTATTTTAACTCAAACTATTATCAGATTAGCATCTGAACTTTATTTTAAAGTTCATCTGATATTTAAATCACAATTCATTTGGAAGAAATCTTGAAACTGTGCACATTATGGCCTTTGCCAAGTTTCTTCTTTATATTTTTATTCAAAATAGAACACAATGTTAAGCTTAATTCAAATAGTTTGTGTAGTTAATTTCCATGTTGTAATTTTATATGATAAAATAATAGCCTACATAAATTGGATTATGTATGTTGAACTTATCTATATTGTTTAAGGGTTATTGTTTCTTCAGATTATGTTGTAAAAAGAGGGAGGGTTTATGCAATTTCTGAATGTTTATTTGTTAACTTTAAGAAATTTTATGCTTGATCAGACCTTATTTAGTTTTCATTAGTTATATTAGTTATAACCCTTTTTCTTCGGTTGTCACCTCAAACTTATAGCTGAAAGAAGAGATAAATGTTGCCTCTATCCAGAAGTAATTATTGACAGATATTTGCACCTGATAGCTTACAATCCAATCATAGATCTTTAATTAGGTCACAAAAATTTTCACTCATCAACTCTCAATCGTTGCATTAATATCCCTCATATATTTAGCAGGATTTCCCTCCATAAATGCTCGGATTCTAGAAAATAACCTAGTGAATTTTTTGTTGACCAATCATGTGGCTTGGTGACACTGACTCAATTTTTCCACCTAGAAACCAAAGAAAATGTATGCTCCAAAAATATTCAAAGAGAAATATCCTTAAATCACAATGCATTCACAATGAAGAGATGATGTGTCAAGTGGCGGGTATCTTTAGATTTTTGAAAATCATCCTTGAGAAAATATCCATTGAGTTGACATGTTGCCCAACTTTCTCCTAGAAAAAAATCAATAAATAAAACCTATGCAACCACAACATGGTGAATTTTGTGCCTTTTGGAACCAATTTCTCATTCATGAGAAAATCATCCCAAAGCCAAAAATATAAAGCCGAAAATAAAAAGAGTAAGGAAAAAATTTCTTCATAGTTCTGGTGACTCACAAGGGCCCTTCACTTGAGAAGGAATGAACCTAGACTTCTGGAAAGTATTGGAGTTTGAGGAAAGTGAAATGCTTTTTCTCCCAATCCACATCAATTGGTTGGAAAATATTACATATAACCTTGTACTCTTGATCTAGCTTGAAGATGTCCTTGAAGGAAACAAATCCCCATCTTGTTGAAATAGCTCCTAGGTGATAATAGATATGAGAAAGTAGAAGGATCTCATGCTTGATGTTATTGAAGGTGGGCATTTCACTCAAACCTTGGATTTTTGTAGAAGTATGGACCTTATGTATGATTTCATCCATAATCTGATCAACGGATATCACATCTCCATTTGGTTAAAGAAAGGGAGGTAATCTGAAGCTATGGAAGACACCAAAATCCTTCTTGATTTTTTTGACCCTCTTATTCAGCACTGCATTGTATTCCTTTCTTCTTGTTGTGATCTTGTAGTAGTAGGTGAATTCTCTTGCTTTGCTAGACGCATCCCTTCGATCTAGAATTCCTGCACTTCTTAGAGCCTTATCAGAGGCTACATAGAACCTAGAAATCAAACTCTGGGACTCCACTACTCAGGGAGTATATGCCTGGAAAATCTAGTCAGCCAATGGGCCAACCTTTTCATTTAATTCCCTAGCATCTTTCAGAAACTGTAGAGCTGGTTTGAGGATGCCAAGTTCAACTATGATTCACTCCTAGTATGTGGATATTATCCTTTTCAACACATAAAGGGTCACAAATTCTTATGCAACCATAGACTCTTGATGTAATTGAGCCTCCTTTTCTCTTGCATTCTCCTCCATTTTGATTATTTTCCTTCAGGATGTTCACTAGTTTAGAGCCTAATTTAATAATCTCCTGATCATGAGCCTGCAAAGTGGACTCAACTTCTTTATTTTCATGCCTTAACTTTTTTGCTTCTGCTTGGGCCTTTTGCAAATTTTTGGAAGCCTAAGATTAGATGCCATCCAACTCTCTTTATTCTTTTTAGAGCACATTGGTGCTTTGCATTTTATTGGCGCTTTGCAACAAGCTCAACTCTTAACTTTTCAATCTCACCATATAGTTGAACTTGCTCACCTTGGGTCTCTATGAGAAACCTTATTTCTTTTTCTTGTTGATCCTATATTTTCCTTATGTGGGTCATCTCAACATCTTTGGCTTTGATTTCTATATGTAGCCTATTCACTATTTGATTTACATTCATTAAATTTTTCACACACTTCTTCAATTTTTGATCTAGCCTCTCATAATCTACATAAACCACCTTTTCGCACGAGAAAATTTCATTCAAATATAGAATCATGGCCCTAATGTCATAGTCCTTCATTTTAATTTATCCTTTAGGTTAGGATACGAGCAACATCATTGTAGTAATCAACAAGGAATTATTCTCTTCATTGAATCAAGGTTCAATCTTCTTGGTGCCCAGAAATTCAAAGTTCTTTAACAACTGTTTATGCTTCCTGGCTTTTCAGGCCCGTTTAGTTTCCTCGAAATGCTCTTGAAGATTTGGTGGGGTTTCAAGGCTTTGCGTTGCAATGGAAGCATCGAGAGGAAGACCAAAAGGAGTAATAGAGGGAGAGACTTTAGATGTATGAGCATGTGGGGAGGCAAATGGTAGTGTAATTATGGAAAATGGTGGGATCTTGAATTGAGATTGGGCAAGGTAAAAACCAATTGGAGTAAAGAGGGAAATGAGAGGAACAAGAGATTTTTACCTAGATGAGGATGGACCTGGGGTAATGGGCAACATGGATGATTCAAATATTTGAATAAGGTCTATAGATAGGGTGATTAAAGAATCAATAGTGGCTGAAGTGGATGTTGCTCGCTCGACATGCTGGAGTACATCATAGGGTGCATTATAAATAGCAGGGGGTTTATTAAGAACCAAAAGCTCAAGGTCCATGGATGGGGTACTCTCTTCAATAGATGGGGGAAAAGGAGTAACCAAAGATGCAGAGGTAGGAATAAGAGGGGGAAAAAGACTTACCTAGACCATGACAATTGAAACATTTTGCACAATGAACTTCACTTCGTCTTATCCCCTGACTATTACTTTAGGTGCACCCAAATCCTAGACTCCCCTTCTCTTTGCATGACCCAAATTGGCACATTTTGATCCTTTAGTGGATGATCCCACTGAATATTGGCCCTCATCAACTACAAAAGACCTTATTGGGGACCGTCAGACTCTTTTTCCTTTTCTTTGGACACTGGCAGAGGATGTGGCTTGTTATTCCTTTTGCTTTGAGCTTCTTCTTTGGTCTGATTCTTGAGGATGGGAATTATGGCATGCAATTTTATCCTCTTCAATCACTTGATTCATCTTTAGGTTGCTATTGTTGGTGTCAAACTCTTGGTCATAAATATCCTCGAACTTTTCATCATATGACCAAAACTCTTCGAGCAACTTATTCAATCATCTCATCTCTTGGCGAAACCTATAGAAATTTGTCTTCTTTCCTTCTAACCGTACTTGATACTTCAAATATACATTGAGGGATTTACTTATTAGGATATTCCTCTGATAATCCACCTACAGTGTATAGAAACTCATCCATTTTGGTCACTTGATTGGTATATAGGCTAGGTAAATGTATACTTTTTCCCTTTCTTGATTCAGAATACTCCTAGACTCCAAATGCTCCCAAATCCCATGTCTCAAAGTGAAGTTCCTTGTCGGATTGTAGTCCCAAGTGTCATAGATGAGGACTAAGCCTAGGTTCACTAGTAGATTTGTAAGTTCACCCTCTTCCTTCCACTTCTCTAGTGTCACCTAACTATTGCCAATTCAAAGGGGAATTAGGTATAACTTTTTCTTGTTTATTCCGAAGCCATAGGTGTTGTTTTTAAGGGTTTCCTAATGGCATGCCTCCAACGTGAAAACTTCATATGTTCCAAATCTGGGGAGTTAGAAAGTATCTCCAAAAAAACCATGGAATTTGATACACATGAAATATTATCCAAGGAAAAAATCCATTGGAGTCGGTAGGTTTTCATCCATTGCAAAACCTTAGGAGAAAAATGGTCTACAAGATGTGGCAACAATTCTTGAAGCACTTGTTGCAGAAAATGTTCCACAAACTAATATTTATTTGAAAAAATAGCTTCATAAGTTTAGAAAGCCTTTTCACTATCTATATTGTACTCTTCACTATGCTGATTTTAGCTATGTCTATTGGCCTAGGCAATCCCTTTCATTTTCTACCATAAAAGCCCACAATACACCTTCACCTAGGAGATCACTGCTGATAGAATTAAATGTTTAGTGAAAAAGTGTGACCACCTTAGGGTAATTTCATTCCATTAGGTAGTTGGCTAGGAATCTATCAAGGATGAGAAGTAGATGAGAAAAAACTACAACATTGTATCTCGCTTCATGGACTCCCTCCTGGACTTGAACATTTCCAAACCCATGATAGTTGACCTATGTCATCGGATATTTGACGCCTCTCTACTGGAAGGTATTAGAAAAATTGTGCAAGTTGCTATCCTAGGTTTCAACATTTTGAGTGCAACGGACCTCCACAGGCATGTTGATCATGGGATGGACATGCCCTGGTTACCCTTTCTTATCGAATTTCACACTATGGACCTTAAAGGTCACCGCTCGTTCTCTCTACCTATGGCCACTTATTTCCTATGGGAGTATGGCATAGAATTTGTTCTTGGGCTGGACTGGAGGAAGCATTTCAAGTTTTTTGCATACAACCATGGATACTAGAAGTTGAGGTCTAGTGTGTTGTGTGTTGTTGTCTCCCCAATTTCCTTGTCAAAGAAGAAGAAGAAGAAAAAAAAATGACTGTGGGAATTTTTCCCACATAACTATGTTTGGAGGCCTAATCCTTAGCATTTATTTTACTTTTCCTCCATTTTTCTTCTTTTTTTTGGACACTTTTGGGTTTTACTCGAGGGAGCTTTCAGTTCAAAATTCAAGCCTCAGGCTATATTACACTTGTAAACTTTAAATGAATATGTATAATATAATAATTTTTTACTTCTTCAGTGTTTCTCTCATGGCTTATTCTTAAAATGAAAGTGTATTTTCAAAAAAAATTACATATGGTACATAACTACTAAACTTTTTAAAGAAAGTCATACTTTAATGGAATAATTTTAGATAAATACCACTCACTGATATATCTAGAGTGTTTCCTTCCATATCTTCAAGTTTTTATGCTTTCTTTTCTTTGCATGCGCTGATTCAAAAGGGTCCCTTCCACAACACTTCAAATTTTCTATGTCACCCCAGTTTTGCAGTGTTCTCATCGTACTTTAACACTAGGATCTATTCCTTGAAATCTGGGTCAAAAGCCTTTTTGTCAAACCACCACTTAACCATATATTTGCAGCTTATCATGGCTCCAAAGGCCTTTTCTCTTTCTTCCTCAAGCTTGAGGAGCTCCGCTAACCATACTTCCATTCTGCCACTTTCCTCTATTTCTAGGGCTTTCAGTAGTTGCAAAGTAAGGAGTTTCATGGAAATAGGTAACAATACTCTTTTTCATATACTAATTCATAGGGAGAGGTCTTGAAAATCTACTTTGGTGAAATATGATCCACCCACAAAGTAGCTCACAAGTGCTTGTGCTAGTCCCTTTTTCGCTCTAACCCGATGCGCTTGATTAACCTAATTAGGTTTTTATTATTTGAGTCTGCTAGCCCATTTCCTTGTGGGTATTAGTTTGGTGAAGTATTGAGATAAATCAAATTTTTGATAGCAAAATATAACATCCCCAAACCTACAAAGGCCCTAGTGTTGTCGAATATGATGGTTTTTGGTGAACCTATGAATGGTGTTCCTATACCTGAATAAACAAAAATAACAAACACAATATTAGATTCAAATGAAAGATATAACCAACATTCCCCATGAAATTAGATTGCAACATCAAAATAGGAAAGAAATAAAGAACAACACAATAAAAGAAATCGAATCCTATTCTAATGAGCAAGAATTCAATCCCATGGGGGAATTGGTGTCATTTGCTTGTAGGAAATGTCCCTTTCCCTACTCGATTGTGTTATTTGATGAAGATCCTTGATTCATTGATGAAATTTTGACAAAACCTTGATAAGATTGATACAAAATTATCAAATTCAAAATTCAATGCATGAAGTTGTGTATAATAATCTTTCTTGGATTGTGGGTGATCAACTCAACAAGTTAGCTCTATATTTATAGATTTCAAGAACGGAAGAATAAGAAAAATGGATGAATGTGTGATAATAGACCAACCAATGAGAGGAGGCCACTTGTCAACATGTGATTGGAGGAGGAATGTGTTTGAAAAAAAAGGATAAACAATTGAGAGAGGGGGTGAATCAGTTGTTATAGAATTTAAACTTATTCAACCTTAATCAACCTTTAATCTCAAATCATATAATTAAGAGTGAAAGCATAAATCAACAACACATCAAAAACACATGAACACCAATATTTTATACATCAAAATATTGTTAGGGGAAAAACTACGGTCGATGTTAGTCCACAAGATTATACCCTATTATTAGTATAATGAAAAATGATTAAGGAATGCACATGCATTCAGGAACACTACCTAGAGATCACTGCTTAAGGGGAAGGCTCACTGCCTTACATAAAAAATAAGATTAAATCCATCTAATGAGGTTCAACTAAGAAATTAGCTTCTACAAAAGCCTGATGATAGTTCTAATAGGAACTTAAAAAATTCTTCACACTTCACTCAATCTTCTTCACACTTTTCTCTAAAATAAAATGATCTCATCTTTGTTCACACATTTCACGTGCACTCACTGAGTGTACACACCACACACACATGAAAATGAAGAAAAAATTGTTCTTATATATCTGCTACATGAATTTACATCAGAAAATTTGTTGGCCACAAATAAAGAATAAATTATAATTGTTGGCCCAATTCATGAACAAATCTCAATGTGCACTAACCTAAGTCAGTCACATAATAATGAAGACTTAAATCAACATCTTCTAACACACAAAATAATAAAATATTAATCCATAAGTATTTGCAACATGCTACCACCATCATGTCGGCCAAGAACATAAAAACCTTGAACACACAAAGGAAAATCGTTGATCATGAGCACACCAATCAAAGTGGATGTACCACAATAATATAGCATGATCTAGAAAATTACTAGACATCACAGTAGCATACACAACAACTTAATTTACTAGAGATGCATTCTCTTCTTCCAAAATAACTGTAGGAACTCAAAAACTCATAACTCGTTCCAATATTGATGCGTACCATTGAAACTTTTAGACAACATACTAGATAGGCTCAACAAGAAACCCTTTAATGTGCGACCTCTAATTATCAACATACACAAATTTCCACCATTATGATCATCTCAGCTTCATAGATTTCCTGCAACATATTTATTCTAATTTTCTTAGTATCAGCGACATATACAGCCTTCAAAATCATCAATGCTAATGGTGTTGACATCAATGACAACCACATATCAGACACACAACCACATCATCCAAAAATCTCCCTCTTTGGCATTGATGGCAACACACGATGTGAAAAATACCATCAACATAATTAACTCTTCACACATTACTCTTCTCCTCCTATTTTCTACACTTCTCCCCCTTAGATTGTACAAGGTTTTTCACATTAAGAGTATGTGGAGGATCATGATGGGCCAAAAAGTGGCAATATGATGGGTGTTTGGCTGACAACTTTTTTTTATTGAAAATTTGATGAAACAAAAAGGGTTTTTAAAGGATATTCTTAGATTTCTACCAATATAAATTATGCTTTACTTTGAATTTAATAAAAATTATTATTCATTTTCTATTGAATTACGACTAAAGTCCTGATTGATAGGCTAATTGAAAAACATCTATAGCTTTCAAAAAATATCACATTTTTTGAATCCAAAAAATGCATCACATTCTATGTTTTGCATACTATAAGATAAAAAAATAAAAAAAATAATTTCATGAAGTTTTGACCAAGTTAAGGTGGTCAGACATACGAGTCTTTATATTTTTTAAAATTTGTAATACAAAAATTATAATTAATTATTTACTTGGAAAAAAATTACAAAAAAATATGCATCACATTGGGACATGTGTCCTCTACTTATATCTAAAATCTTATAAAAAAATATTATCATTTTAATGTGGTTAGGGTAGTCAAATAGAAAACTAATTTTTATTTTTTCCCTAAAATTTAAGTACTACTATATTGAAATTCCAAATTTTCACCAAATAGATTTTATTTTTTTGTAAATAAACCTAATAGTTTAGAAACTACATTCAATTTAATACAAATTATATTCTTGCATATTTTTGAAATAATATAGATAACTTATTCAAAGTTTTATGTCAAGTTGCCTAACTCTGATTTTTCTGAATTTTTTGCCACTTAAGGGCTTGTTTTTTCCATGATGATCATGTACATACCCTTACACTTCTCCCCATTTTACATCAATGGAAAAGGTACAAAATATTTGAACCACATATCATCTGAATCATCTGACTACTCCCCTTTAGTAGCAGCCACCACAACATCAATTTGAAGCAAGATTTGACTGTAAGTGCATAGATTGATGTAAATACTTGCATCTTAGTTTAGACTAGGAGGGGAAATCATCCCTAACTTTCCTCTGAGATACTCAAAATTATCCTTAGGCAACATTTTAATAAAGATATCTTCAATTTGTTCCTTAGCAAACACATATTCCAATTTGACTTCTTTATCACTCACTTTGTCTCTCAAAAATTGATACTTGATGGATATATGTTTTATCTTTGAATGTAACACCAGATTCTTGGAAATGTCTATGGTAGTTGAGTTATCACAAAATATAGCAATAGGCTCATTATACTCAATTTTGATATCTGTCAGTATTTGTTTCATCCATAATAATTGAGTGCAATTTGCAGCAACAATGTATTATGCCTCAATAGTAGATAAGGAAATGGAATTCTTCTTTCTACTTAGCCAAGACACCAAATTCTTCCTCAAGAAGAATGAACCATAACTTGTAATTTTCCTATCAGCTAAATCTCCTACCCAATTTGAATTTGTAAAGGCATTCAGAGTAAGATCGTCATCCTTAGTATACCAAAGACCAAAATCAATTGTTCGTTTCAAGTATATGAAAATTATCTTTATTGCACTCACATGTGATTCCTTTGGATCAACTTGATATCTAGAAACCATACATACAACAATCATAATGGCTAGTCTAGTCTGAGTCAAATATAGAAATCTTCCAATCATTAGCCTGTACCTTGTTTGATTAGCTTTAGGAGAGTCATCATTTTGTGTTAACTTGCATCCGGTTACCATGGGTGTACCAACTATTTTTGAGTCTTCCATGCCAAACGTTTTTAGTAACTCTTTTACATATTTGGACTGAGATATGAAAATTCCATCATGTAACTGAGTTATTTACAATACTAAAAATAATTTCAGCTCTCCTATCATTGACATCTCAAATTCACTTTTAGTTTCATCAGCAAAGTTTATGCATAACTCATCATCACCTTCAAAAATGATGTCATCAAGAAAAACTTCAATAATCAACTCTTTATCCTGATCCATCTTGAAATATAGATTATTTTCAATAGTATGAATCCAAGCTTCAAAAATTATTTATCCAATCTAGCATACTAGGCTCTAGGGGCTTGTTTGAGTCCATATAGTGCTTTCTTCAATCGGAAAACCATATCTTTTTCATCTATCAGTTGAAATCCATTTGGTTGCTCAACATAAACTTCTTCTAACTCACCATTCAGGAATGTTGACTTTACATCCATTTGATAGACTCTTTAATTATTGAAAGTAGCGTAAGCAAGAAATATCCTTACAACTTCAATTCTAGCAATAGGGGCAAAGGTTTCTTCAAAATCAATACCTTCCATCTATGAGTATCCTTTACATACCAATCTTTCTTTGTTTCCAACTACTTCACCTTTCTCATTCATCTTATTCTGAAAGACCCCTTTGGTTCCACTCACATTTTTATCCTAAGGTCTAAGAAATAGAGTCCATATATCATTTCTCTCTATCTAGATCAATTCTTCCTTCATTGCTTCCATCCAATATTCATCTTTACATGCTTCATTGACATTACTAGGATCACTTTTGGAAATCAGACAATATTCTTCTAGTCTACACACCTTTTTTATTGTCTCCTATAATATGATTCTCAGAGTTATTTAGCTTTGCATACCTTGGAACTTTTGGATTCTCTCTAACTTTTGGTTCTTTTGTTCTCTCTTCTACACTTCCACTAGATTCTTCTTCATGATTCTCTTGATTCACTGAAAAAATTTGAACTTGATTATGTGTCTATGCAATATTTCCATTATCAATACTATCTTGTTGGTCATATGAATCATATCCATAGTATCTGGATGATCTAACAGTGTCTACATCAACTCTGACATTTTCACTTTCAACCATTTTCTTCAATCTTCTATTGTAGCACTAGTATTCCTTGCTCTTAGTAGAGTAACCTAGAAAGATTTCTTCATCACTTCTAGCATCAAACTTACCAATATCTTCATCTCTCTTAATATAACATCTACTTCCAAATATTTTGAAATATTTAATAGTAGGCTTATAACCAAACCATAGTTCAAAATTAGTCTTACCAAAATTACCATTAACATTTACCTGGTTGATATTGTATACAACAGTGATTACAAATTCTCTCCAGTAGATATGAGGAACATTACATTCCAATAACATAGTTCTAGAAGCATCTAGAATTTTTTGTTCTTCCTTTCAACAACTACATTTTTTTGAGGGGTTCGGGGAGAAAATAATTGTCTTTTCATTCCATGCTCTTCACAAAATGAATTGAACTCTCAAGAAGTGAATTCACCACCTCTTTCTAATCTTAAGAATTTTACCTTCATACCTATCTCATTTTCTGCCAAATCTTTGAAACTTTTGAACTTTTCTAGAGCTTCAAGTTTTTCTCTCATGAAAGCAACCCATAGCATCCTAGAGTAATCATCAATAATCAACATAAAGTACCTTTATCCATGTAGAATTCTGATTCTGGATGGACCACATAGATCAGTATGAACTAACTCCAATACTCTGATACAATGATGTTGTTTTCTCTAAAAATAAATTCTTGTCTACTTTCCCATCTAACATTCTTTGCATATAGTGTTAGTAGGATTTACTAACTTAGGTAGATCTCTAACTACTTGAGTGGAGCTTACTTTGACAATGTTATCAAAATTCACATGACACAACCTCCTATTCCATAACCATCTTCATCAGCTTGAGCAATTAAGCAAATTTCACTAGCAACACTTAGGTGAAAAATATTACCTCTTGTCTTTGTACTTAAAGCAATTATATTTCTAGATCTTCCCTATATCCTGCACTTGCCATATTTTAATTGAATATTGTATCCCTTGTTCTATCCAACACTCAACAATTTATTCTTCAATCCTTCAACATAAATAACATCATTAGTATTACATTTACCACCAAGAGAAATAGTGCCTTTGCCACAAATCATAGCAGCATTGTTATCCCCAAATATTACAACACCATTTTCATAATTTTCCAAGCTTAGAAACTTTCTTTTTTCACCAGTCATATGATGTGAGCATCTATTGTCAATCACCCATTCATCATTTTCATCATTTTTGGTTGCAAGAGCTCTCTCAATATTCTGATTGTTAGTAGATTCAATGGAAATCTTACCATTTTCCTTGATAGAAATGAATACCCATCCATCTTAATTTCTAGTTTCTTTGTCAAACTCATCATCAGTAACACCTTCTTTGGCATAATAACATTTCTTTTGAAATATAGACTTGTAAAGTTTGTACTTAGAAACTCTTGTAGGACACCTTGATGAAAAATGACCTATCTTACTATAGGAGAAACATTTAATAGGAAACTTTCCTTTATACTTATCATGTCCTCTAGATTCTCTTTTCATAATAAATTCTTTGAGCTCTTCTAGCTCTCTTTCTTCATATTCAATTTGTCTCATCATATATTCATACTTGAATGTCTTTTTGGAAATTTCTCTCGAATTATATCTTTGTTGGATTTTTACGGATATAGTGCCTTTAAATGTAAATTATATTTTAGGAGTAGAATCATCAAATTAACTGAACTCAAAGGAAGCTAGTTTACCAATCACCATGTCTCATGTCACATTTGTTACTATTCTGAGCTCTTCAATAGCATGATGTTTCATTTTGTAAGAAGCAAGCACTAATCTAAGCACTTTAGCCACAATCTCATCTTCTTCCATAACTCCACTGGCACACCTGATACCCATCACTAAATCATTTACCTTCTGCATGAAAGCAACAATGTTTTATTCTTCACTCATCTTGAACTTCTCTCACTTTCCTTTCAGAATTTTTAGTTTAGCAATCTTCACTTGTGCATCTCCTTCATACAATGTCTCCAATTTCTTCCATATCTCATGTGTTGTCTTTAGACCAATCACATTTTTCATCTCCACATCTATCAAAGCACTTAGCAATGCTTCTATAGCCTTGATATTATTTTTAGCTTCTTTGATCTCATCAGGAGTAGTGGGATCATTCTGAGGAATATCATATTTTTTCTTTGTAATCTTCTAGAAGGGTTCACTAATGCACTTCAAATGACACTCCATTTTGGCCTTCCATAGAGAGAAATTTTTACCATTGAATCTAGGACTATCCTTCTTGTATGATGCCATTTCAGATCACCTAAAGCTATTAAACTTCTTCAGAGGAACCCAATCTGATACCAATTGTTGGAAAAACAAGGATAGACAACTAAGAGGGGGGGTGAATCAGTTGTTACTGAATTTAAACTTATTCAACCTTAATCAACCTTTAATCTCAGATCTGATAATTAAAAGTGAAAGCATAAATCAACAACACATCAGAAATCCATGAACACTGAGATTTTATATGTGGAAACCCTGATAGGGGAAAACCATGGTGGATGTTAGTCCACAAGATTATACCTATTAGAAGTATAATGAAAAATGAATAAGGAACGCACATGCATTTAGGAACACTACCTAGAGCTCACTGCTCAAAGGGAAGGCTCACTACCTTACATACAAAAATTATATTAAATCCATCTGATGAGGTTGAACTAATAAATTATCTTGCGCAAAAGCCTGATGATAGTTTTAGTTAGGCACAAAAACACTTCTTCACACTTCACTCAATCCTTTTCACACTTTGATTTGAAATAAAATGATCTAATCTTTATTCATACATTTTTCATACATTCACTGAGCGGACACACCACACACACTTCAAAATGAATAAAAAATTGTTCTCATATATCTGCTACATGAATTTACATCAACAACTCTATCGACCACAAATAAAGAGTAAATTACAACTATCAGCCTAATTCATGAAAAAATCTCAATGCGCACCAATCTAAGTCAGTCACATAATAATGAAGACCTAAATCAACTTCCTTGAACATGCCAAACATTAAAAGATTAATCCATAAGGATTTGCAACACACTACCACCATCATGTCGGCCAAGAAATAAAAACCTCGAACATACAAAGGAAAACATTTTATCACGAGCACATTGATCAACACGAGCTTATCACAATGATAAAGCATGATCTAGAAAAATTACTGAACATCATAGTGGCTTACACAACAACTTAATTTACCAGAGATGCATTCTCTTCTTCTAGAATCACCTGCTACAATAACAACATAACTATAGAAACTCAGAAACTTATTAATCGTTCCAATCTTGATACATACCACTAAAACTTCAAGACAAAATACTAGATAGGCTCAACAAGAAACACTTTAATGCATGACCTCTGATTATCAACATACACAAATTTCCACCATTCTGATCATCTAAGCTTCATAGACTACCTACAACATATTTATTCTAATTTTCCTAGTATCCTGGACATATAAAACCTTTAGAATCATCAATTCCAATAGTTTTTATATCAATCACAACCACATATAAGAAACACAACCACAACATCCAATAGAATGATCACATTTTGATGAATGTGGAAATAAATGCAATTAGGTGGAATTTGAAATTAGTGAAATGAGAAGTTGGAGGGATAGAAAAATGGAGTTAATGCCACTTGGCTCAAGGAAAAGGACACATAAGAGGCCTTTAATGCCTTGTTGGAAGTACTTCATCCCTTTTGGAGGGATTTTTCAAATTTGTGGAATATTCCAATTTGATGCCAAGTTGATAGAAAATAGATGATTTAATAAATTAATTAAATTGATTTATTGGTGCAAGTTGCAAAGTCTAGAGGGTTGAGGTGATTAGGATTAGATTTAATCATGATTTGATAAGATTAAGTAGAAATTAGGTGATTTGACAATTTTTACTTAGATTTTAGGATTTATTTAAATTAAAGTTGAGAGGAATAATGATTTAGATTTAATTAAATAAAGATTGATTTATTTTATTAAAGAGAATGTTGTTTAAATTTAAACCAAATAAAGGTTAATTTATCTGATTTAAAGAGATGACATTAGAGATTTAATTAAATAAAGTAAATAATTTGATTAAAAGAGAAACTATAGGATTAATTAAACAAAATAATTTATTTAATTAATATAGAATAATGACTTAATCAGATAAAATTGATTTATTTAATTAAGAGAGGAAATATGATGAATTTAATCAAATAAAGATTATTCATTTAAATTAATTATTAAATGAGGTGATTTAGGAAGAAACGATGTTAGTAAGATTAGGATCAAGTGTGGAGGATCAACTTGTATATTTTTCATGTCTACATTCTTCCCCTCTTTAAAGCAATGCACTTATTGCAGTGATTCAAAGAATAAACTGCTATGATCAAAATTCATAATTTCTTTTTATTTTTTGGATGCCCCACTACTGCCCTAGAGAGAAGGATTATGCTGGTATATTGCCCCCTTGAGAGATTAAAAAAAAAAATAGTTTTTTGGGTGATCCCATCAAAGAAGAGGACAAGCTTCCCAATGGGTCTAGAAAAGTTCCAGGATGCCAAAAAATGCATCAAAACACCAAAAATGATGCAAAAAGACCCTTGGTTGGAAAAAAAATAGGATCAAGGGACCAAAACCCTACAAAACCGGCTGAATTAGGTAAACACACCCCTAATCTTTAGGCGTAAATAGACCCCAAGGGGTCACTTCCAAAAAAATTTCAGACCTATCCTTTAGAGAAGTTTGCATTTTTAGCTTTGAGCTTTGATTGAGATGGCACAAAGATTGCTTCCATGATACATATAAGAGAGAGTACGAGTGTACAAATGGCTAGCTGGTGTAGGACCCATGGTACATACCCCTTTCCTGACTTGTGATTTCATCTTTTTACGTGCATTTAATACAATCAAATTCAAATTAGAGTCAAGCAGTGCTATATAATGCCATTGAAAATGCAAAATTGGTGTCACAAGACCTCTAAGCATGCCCATGTCCAAAGAGCACCATCACGCCACACTTTAGAAAATAAGGGTTTGGTTCAAAGTCAAGCGCATATGAAAAGTGTGCCACAGTGAGTCAATTTGTGATTTAGGGTCTGGAGTAGGAGTGAAACTACACAGTCACGGTGTAGTTTAGAATTTGCAAACTACACTACAATTGCAAACAAAGTTGCATATGTTGTTTGAACTATAAAAATATAGGGTGGGATCCCAGTTTGTTTTGAAACCTAACATTGTGGCTTTTCCCGCATAGGAGCACCTTGGCATACTACACTCTTGGGAGGAAAAATGCCTAGTGCTTAGCAGATTAGATGGGTTACATGAGTTTCTCTAGGAGCATCTTTAGGCCGTCATTCTTTGGTATATTCCCTATGCTCGTCTCATTCAGACCCACCTAGGGATGATGACAAATCTAGAAGAGAGATGACATAGTGAGACGCCTTCATTTCACTTGCCCACTGGTGAGGCCACCGTCACACTAGAGGATGTCTGGCGTATCCTGCAGTTGCCCATCCATTGAGAGAGAGTCATATATGATGTGGATGCTAGGAGAGATGCCTGCTTTGAGGTCATGGGACCTAATGAGATTATTTTCTCTTAGGGATAGATTGACCTTGAGTTATATAGGGACACAATGCCCACCTTTACACTTATTGTGCCAACCATTATATCAGGAATTGTGGCACTAGGTTGATGGGGCTGATATTTTAGTCTGGGGTGGTGTTTAGCATGGGAGTGGATTCTCTTCTACAAAGAGTTCCTTACCTAGGGTCTAGTGATGTTCGCCTCACTTTATAGGTATTTTCATGAGTTTGCATATTTATATAGCAAGGCCATTGGGTCTAGAGTTACATTGTTACACATCTAGGCCTGGGAGCACATTATCATGATTAATCCTCAATTTATGGTGGTTTCTTTGAAGCTAGATGATCTGATCATTTGGCACTATGGTAGACCTTAGATTACATTCACTCACATAGGGTTAGGTGGCATCGTCCATTGGTGAAGGGTCATCGATGAGATGACATTTTTTACCTAGAGGCCCTAGCTTGGCCTGGATCCTTGGTTTGATGATGTTCAACAACTATTTTTTTCTTTCCAAGAGAGATTGATGCAGGGCCAAGAGCATACGATCATTGAGAGATACTTATTGGTATGAGTAACTAGGTAGTTTGGTGAGACATAGGATTGAATTGATGACCAATACATGGCCATCTTCGCCCATACTACAAGGGATATGGTATGGGGAAGACCCATCCCTCCAAATGAGGTAGTTACATCATTCAGAAAGCTGGTGGCCAGACCATTGCCATATGATCAGGGACAAGGTGATGTAGGGGTGACAACAATATATACAGCTTGGTTTAGACCACCCCTAAGACTTATAGATCCACGTGCAGTTCCCGCATGACAAAGGCCCATGGGCTAATCAATAGGCCATGGTCAAGGGCAGGGAGGTAGGGGTGATAGGAACAACAAGGGAGGTGGGCCACCTCCACACTAGCCATAGTAGACACCACCTTGGGTACAACAGACAGCACCCCGGGGGTAGACGCCACCTAGAGATGGGGAGAGATAGGTTCTACAACAACACCCTCCATCTCCACAATGAGGACAACCAGATCACCGTGATGCTCTGATTCAGTAGTTATAGGTGCAGGTGTATGTTTTGACAACTGAGAGGGATCAAGCTAGGTAGAAGGTCCTAACACTTACGAAAAAGAGAGATCAGGCTTGTTTTGAGTGGCATCAGGAGATAGGCCGAAGTCAGCAGCTTGAGAGCATGGTCTTTGTATCCCAAGGAAGGATAGTGCCAATATAGCTGTACTGGGAGTCTGTGAAAGAGATTGAGTATTACAAGCTTCATTATAGATAGGTAGTGCTAGCAATAGCTTGAGTACCCGAGTATTCGCAAAGATAGGGATGAGGCTGCCTGAGGATCATGGTGAGATGCATGTAGGAGAGGGAATCAGCCAACAAGGCTAGTTCCTCATTTTGATTAGAGATAGTTATTCAGTTTTTATTCATGGGCTCCAATTTTTATTGCCCCGATTGTATCATACACACTTGATCCTTATCTTTTACCATGAAATTTACTTATTTATATATATATGAGATGATTTGATTCATTCATGATATGTCCTATTTTACTTGTGTATGATGGATGGATGCATTTAATTTCCTATGTGTTTATGATATGTTGTGATTCTATTATATGAGATGCATCTATTTTTATGATGTATGCAATGATTATGGATGCATTTAATTTTGTATATTTTGTATGCATTTTATGGTGACAATGTATGGATGCAATATGATATGCAAATGATTTTCTACATTATGTCCTAAGTAGATTATATGATGTATTATGACATGTATGCAGTGAGATGCAAGCAAAATATTTTTTTTTTCCTTTTCTTATGCATTTATGGATAATATATATAATGCATATGTTATTCCTTTATGTAATATGAATGTGGGATGATACATGGAATTTATGATATACAATATGCAATGGTATTATGTAAAAATGTAATGATGTAATGCAATGATTCCCATAATGAATGCAATGTTATGTTAAGAAATAATGTTGTATGATAAGCAACGATTCCTAATGATAAGATAATATGCAATTATGGTTCAAATGTAATGTCCTAAATGATGTAATGGACATGATTATGAGATGTTATGAAATGATTCATGATGATATGCTTAATGATTTATGATGTGTGACTCTATGCTATGCAATGGATAATTTTAATGCAATGTGTATGAAATGATTATAAAGTGAGATGACCTATGATGTAACCTTTTATGATGATGATTTTTGATGCAATCGTTCCTATTTTGTACTGATTTGTGGATGCAAATGTTATGAAATGATATAATGAACATGGTTATGAGAGATGATTTATGAGATGATGTTTTATGATATGTGTACACATCTGAAAGTGGTCACGGTTAATCAAACCTGTTAATTAATTAAATATGAATTATTTAATTAATATTCTTAAGTCATCTACACATAAATAAATATAATTATTTATTTATATTGTTCATTTTCCAAATTCCTCTAATTTAATTAAATTTTATTTAATTAATGCTATCCTTCCTCTTAATTAATTAGATAGATTTCACAATTTATTTACATTAATTATCACAAATTCTAAATTCTAATGCTATTAGTCATTCCAGATTTAATTAAATATTTTCAATATTTAATTAAAAAATTTCCTAAATTCCTCACTCTTCTCACATAATTAAATATTTTCAATATAAAATTAAAAAGCTTTTTCTCTTCTCACATAGTTAAATATTTTTAATATTTAATTAAAAGACTTTTCATTTCTCCCACATAATTAAATATTTATTTATTTAATTATGAGAGACACCTTTCAATTGTCTCTTCATTCTCCATTTGTCTCTTAAACTCCTATATTCTTTTCGAACTCTCGATCTCTCACCATTCATTTTAACAGGTTTGAACTCAACCGTCGATCTTGGCCAATTGAATTCTTGCCTTCGAAAATCTATAAATACAACCCTCTTATGAGTTGAAAAGAACCTCAAATCATAGATTTTCATGCGTAGTTACTATAGTCGCATTTTAGCATTAGTTAAGTATTTCAATTTCATAGCTTAATCTTTTAGTCATGCACATGCATTTTCATTAATCTCATTCTCTCAAGCTACCATTCTACAACGTGTTGTTTTAAACAGCTAAGAGCAAGCATCTTGAAATGAATCCTTGGAGATAGAGGACAATGGGATGAATTTGAAGGAGCTTCTTGTGTTTAGAGTTTGAATTTTGCTTTCTTTATTTAGTTTCTTTAATCTAATGTTTCATTGGTGTATTAGTTTAGATTCATTTTGATTTTCACATTCCAACATAAACATTTATGATGCCCACCGTGGGGCCAAGCCCCACATTTAGTATTTCTTTTTGCAGATTTTTCTGGCTGGTGATGATCAAAAATCATGTTTTGGCGCATAGGAGTCTCGGTTCGGCGCATACGAGGACTGTTTCGGTGCATTTATGAGATCTTTCGGTGCATACATGACCTGTTTTGGCACATACATGACCTATTTCGGTGCATAGACACTCTATTTCAGTGCATCCCTATGAGATCTTTCGGCACATATGCGACCTATTTTGGCACATAGTCATCCTGTTTCGGCGCATATAGTTGTAAAAATTTTGAATTTTGATTCTGACGCCATCCGTGGACAAGATTTTTCAAATGTTATTTTTAACAGAATGAACCAATCCTAGGGTAGACATTTAAATCTGAATTAACCAATCCTGGGATAGTCACCAAACATAATTTTCTTTTGGTTAAAATGAATCTCATGTTTTTAGTGAAGCAACATCTTCACTTAGAATAGAGAATTTGTCAATTTGGGGATTTAAAATTGAACCATTATTGTTTGCTATGATTGTGGGTAATAGGTTTATGCTCTCCCCTTAACTAGGTGATCAGAACACCAGACTTACCTTTTATCTTCTACAATTTAATGCTTTATTACATCCTTTAGAAGGTCTGCTCTTGTGGGAAAAAGTACTCACCTAAGAGGAATGACCTAAGTGGGAACATCTCAAGCCAAGTTTTCCAACCCACTTTAATCAAAATCAAGTTGTTGATGAAAATCCAACTTGACAGTAGTGCATAGGATAACCATCTGTATTTCGTTTCAAAGCATTTGTGCTCTATTTCAGTGCATCTATGCTCTGTTTCAGTGCATCTGTGCTCTGTTTCGGTGCATCTGTGCTCTATTTCAGCACATCTATGCTATGTTTGAGTGCATCTGTGCTCTATTTTAGCACATTTGTGCTTTGTTTTGGTGCATCTATGCTCTATTTTAGCGCATTAAGTCTCTATTTTGGCGGATCTGTTTTCTGAGCCTAGGTGATTTTCTAGCTTTCAGAAATCAAGTCTTATCAGCTTAGTCTTTCCCATAATCTGAGCTTGGAAGTCTACAAAATTTTCTAAGAAGTCCTTAGAAAGAAATATTAGAAATCCCAAGAAGTCTCTCAATTATAAGAAAGTATTGAAGAAGAGGAAATTTCTATATCAAATTCGAAAGGTCCTGCTTGAACATAAAACCTTTATTCATTGATATCATGACTATATTAGAGGTTTCACTGATGATTATGCTATAGAACCTTTATACTCAAGAGATTTCTTTCAAAGAAGAGCCCTTTCTCAAAGGCATAACCATAGTCAACCTATTCATTCCTCTTATATTCCCCAACCTGCAATCACATAAGCTACTCATCCAAATCAAATTCTGCAATAGAGAACTCAAGCACATTAGGCATCTATTAAATTCATCTTTCTACAAAGCTAAGATCAAACTTCATAAAGTGCAAAATAATCTTTATTTTCGATCTTTGGTTTAATTCCCGCAAATAGGATTTTCATCCTTTTAATCAAGGAATCACGAGCTAAAGATTAAAAATCTTTTAAGTCATAGAATCTTCATTCTATCCTGACTTTCATCACCATTGCACTATTTCATTCCTTTGATCAAAGTTAGTAGGATTTGAGTAAAGCTTATACCTATTACCATGAGATCTCGAAAGCACATAGAAAAAGATGAAAGTACAGTGAGAAAAATGGGTGATAATAGTGAGAGGGAGGAAAACCTCTTTAACACTTCAAATACTGAGGAATTAACGAAAGAAAAACTTCAAGAAGTGGAACAAGATCCTCAATTCCATACTCTTATGGAAAGGATTTTAGAAAGAAACAAGGAAAGATACTTTCTTTCTTTAGTTATTCAAGGAGCTAAGTTACTTGCCAATTTTCACACAGAAGGGATTAAAGAAAATCCTAAAACTCCTCTTAATGATTTTAGTGCCCTTACTCAACAAATCAAGGAATTACAAGGGAAAATAAAAGAAATGCAAGGGGGAGAAAAAAAGAAGTATGTTTTGGAGGAAATATGTCCTTATCCATTCGATAGAAATCTTTGAATGATTCCTTTTACAATTGCGAAATCCCTAAGTTTGATAGGTATAATGGGAAAAATGACCCCATTGAGCACATAAGGGATTTCCAAAATATGAGTTTAGAATTTTCTCATGATGATACCTAATTAATGCAGTTGTTTCCACGAAGTCTAGGTGGACAATCCATGGAGTGGCTCTCAAAGATCACTCCCCCCATCAAAACCTTTGAAGAGTTGATAAATAAGTTTATATCACAATACTCTTACAACATCCAACACCAAATAACCATGCTTGATCTTTGTAAGATAAAAAAAAAAAGTAGGGGAATCTTTCACTACATTTTTGCAAAGATGGAGAAGAGTGTTTGCTAGATATTCTCATCCTATTCCTGAAAAGGAAAAGATAGAAATCTTCATCGATAGTCTTAATCAAGAAATAAGTTACAAACTAAACCTTCACTGTTGTCAATCATTTGAAAAATTGATTGAAAATGCAATTACTATTGAAGGTGCATTGATCAAACATGGAGTTCTAAAAATTGATAAAGAGGGTTCAAATTCGTACAACAACAACCACAATAACAACAATGATAAGTCATGATTTTGGACTCAAAATAAAAATTTTGTGAATGATGAGGTAGTAGGTGCTAACAACATGAATACAAAGCCCACCATCCTTAATGTGTCAGGTGTTCAACGTAATAATAATACTGGAAATTCTAGCACCCAAGGCAATGTTTCTAATCAAGGAAATACATCTAACAATCATGGAAATAATTTTAGAAATAATCAAAATTCAAATGCACCCAAACAATCATATTTTTCAAGTCGACAGAGTTTCACTCCCTTGGGAAAATTTTGGAATCCATTCTTAAAGAATTATTGAATCAAAACGCTATTACATTGCCACCACAAAGAGACTATGAGCCTCGAGTTAAACCACCCTCGTGGAATGACTCACACTTCTGTGATTATCATAGGTGCAAAGGTCATAAGACAAACAATTGCCAAGGGTTGAAGAATATTTTTCAAGATTTGATTGATAATCATACCATCACAGTTGAGGGACATAATGTCAATAATGATCATCAAGCATTCAAAAATCTGCTCCCTAATTATCACAAAGGGGAATCCTTGAATGACAAGGGCAAGAATGTTAATAACATCCACAAAATTATTATCAATCATATCTATACTGACGATCCTCAAATCAATGCTATCTGAATCAAAGGTAAGCAAGAATATTGAGAGGTCAATGTTATGACAAGGGGACAAGCCAAGATCATTGTCAAAGGTAGCTCATCTAAAGCAGTAATTCCCCCTCCAATTCAATACAATTTGGTTGATCAACTACGAAAAACATCAGAGCAAATTTCTATCCTGGAACTTTTAAAGTTATCACCTGCACATAAGGACATTCTGGAAAAGGCTCTTGTTAATACAACTGTATCTCCTGATCTGGATGTCGATAAATTTTAGGCCATGGTGGGACACTTTTCCTCCTACACATGTTTGTCTTTTTTTGAAAAAGATGATTCATCCATAACCCATCTGCATAATTCATCACTCTATTTAGAAGTCATGGTTCACAAAGCCCGCATTAGACATGTTCTCATAGATGGGGGAGCCAGATTAAACATTTGTACTTTAAAATTGGTCTTAGCTTTGGGGTATTCAGCAGACTCTATAGATCCATGGAGGAAAATTACAATCAAGGCCTATGATGATGAGGAAAGGACTTCCAAAGGTCTCATCATGTTACCAATCAAAGTAGGACCTATTGTGAAGAATACCTTTTGTCAGGTTCTCCATCAGGATCTAACCTATAACATACTATTGAGTCGTCCATGGATCCATGACATGCAAACTGTTCCATCTACTTATCATCAATGTTGAAGTTTCCATATGATGGACAAGAAGTAGCAATACCCACTGATCACATTAGCAGTCAAACTTGTTCTAGCCTAAGAGCAACTCAGGACACCTTTTTCCCACATAATAGAGAGGCTTTGGCCGTCTCTACCTCCAAAAACAAAGAACAAGCGCAAGAAATGATAAGAAATTTTGGCACCAAAGTAAAATTGAAAGATAATGGGGTGGGAGAATATTCTTTATCTCTCTCTAATCTACCCCTATCCCCAAGATCCCATGGTCAACCGTGAACATCTACACAACAGGCTGCAGCTGTTTTAGCCTCAAATTCAAACCCCGTCACCAATTTTAACGGGATGTTTATCAAAGAAACTAAAGGAGAAGATAGAGCTATTCTTGATTGGCTCTATAAAGATGAAGAAGAATTCATATAGCATATCAAGTTACCTACACAACAATATGAAAAAGGTTATGCTATCATGCAATAGATGGGTTATGAAGGAAATGGCCCTCTAAGTAAAAGAAAACAATGTATTATTGAACCCATCCAATTAAAAACAATGCACCCAAAAGACAAAACTGGGTTAGAATATGGTGAAGATACTAAGGAAAAGGTAACACAAAGGCCATCTAATGAGGAGTTAGTTGAATTGATTCTAAGAATTCAAGCAGATAATTCTGAAACAGACTCAAATGAATATGAAGGGGATGACTTCTCGGATGATACTTTCATCTCAGAGAAAAGGGTGGATGTCATATACAAATTCTCATGTAAATTCTTACAAGGAGAAATCTCAAGACCTCCGCTTGAATACGTTGTACAAAGTGATCATGACTCTAGTGAGACCAATTCGATTCAAAGTGAGATAGATCATTTTGAGGAGGATACCATCTTAGACTTCTCCCATAATAACGTTGACAATAAAATCATGACCCTAACAACCAATGACCTTACTCATCCTAATGATCCATTACCTTTGGTTCATCCCGAACTCATTGATTGGGAACAAGTCGCACCCATTGATGTTCCAACTTTTCCAAATGACAAAACCATAATAAAATTTCTTTGTTCATCCCATCCTGAAACAAGTTCCACCGGGGAATCACAAGGTCAGATTTTTTGACACGAAAGTGCCAAGTTTCTCAGCTATTAAAATAAATAATATAAAAGAAAAATCTAATGATGAAAACCTAACAAAGGCAGTATTAGATCAAGAAAATAAAAAAAGATTGCCTTGATGAAAACTTGGCAAACAGGCATCTTGCTAATAACAAAAAAATCATAAAATTAGGAAAAAGTGCAATAAAAAAAAATGGTGAAAACCTCGCAAACAGGCATTGTTTGTGATTTTATTTGGCTCTCTCATCTATTAAGATTCATTCTGCATGTACATCCTTTCATTAGCATCATGTGCACACCTCACCATCGCATTTGCATTGCATCATCTCCTTGGAACGACAAGGATCTCATCATGGCTTGATGATTTGAAAGTTATCCATCGCAACAGTTGTGTCTAGCAAGGGTCAGAGTACAAGGTCACTAGGGGGTAGTTCGCTTCTTGAAACTTTTCTAGCAGGTAGTCGGTAGTGTGTGTCTAGCATCAGAATATTGGAAACAATAGTCTTGTCCTAATAAAATGAGCTTACATGATTATCTTGACAGATGATTTAAAACAAATTGGATGATCTTAATCTGAATAAAATGAATGACAAACTTAAAAGAAAAAGTTGCAAATCATTGTTTTGATACTTGATGACATCATATCTTTGGAGTGATTCAATGATGTACTGAACTAGAATCACAAGGAAGAAGTATGATTTTTCTTTGATTGTTGTCTATAAGTTAATCATTAGTATTGTGCAGTTTGGTCATGGGACATGCTCTACAACGTATCATTGATGACATTTCAGAATTTACATAAGAAAATGGTTAACTTTTGTCTATTTATGCAAACAATACTCAGGTCATCTTGGTTCAATTATACCTCAGTGCTTGTATTAACTTTCTACATCAAACATTATGAAAGCAATACTTAGGTCATCATTGGTGCTAACATACCCTTTGATGCTCGTATTAACTTTCAACATATCAAAAGGCTCAATGATGACAACTAAACATAGCAGAAAATGGCAACAAGGAGAATGGTTCATTATTTCATTTAGGATTGCATAATTCATTTTTATGACTGCATAATTCATTTGCATTTCGAGGGAATTTTTAAATAGATTTTTGAGGGTTGATCATGTTCTTGAATGGTTGAGTATGACTGGACATTTGTTACATCTCATTTTCATTATCATTCACATGCATTTCACATCATACGCCATTATCATTATCATTTGCATATTTACATCATCATTTCATTTCATTATCATATTCATCATCATATCATTTTTCATCATCATCATCATTCATCATTCATCATTCATTAACATATACATTTGCATATTTCACACACATTCATAAATAAAATTGCATTCATGTCATTCTTTTCACATCATCATTATTATCATCATCATTTGCATCATATATCATAAGTGCATTTCTATTACATCATTTATTATCATAAATCATATTCTTTCATTTCATCTAAAGCATTTACATCTTGCATCATACATTCATTGCATACATCATGAAGAAAGAAAAATTCATTTAGACTATATCATATCATTATTGCATCATATGTAACATAGCATATAAAAGTAAAAACTTTCATCCATAACATGTGCATAAATCATCCATAGCATCCATAACACATGCATAATAAAATCATCACTGCATATCATAGATCTCATCAAAACAAATGTCCAGGAATACAAGGATATCAAATGTTTCAAAAAGATATATTGAATACAATAGCATAAATGTGTACAATAGCTCATCACTGAGGGGCATCTGGTTGTGGAACATGAATGTTGCTGCCTCTAGAGATAGTAGGTCTCGATGGATCTTTGCTCTCGGAAGCTCTGATCTCTCATCTGACTGACTGACCCACACTCCTAAACACGCTCCTAGAGTGACTACATGAATGGGTCCAATTTTGAGTACCTGACTAAGTAAATGCTATCTACCACTTAGGTGGCATTGCCTCAAAATAACACATCCTATAGTACTCAGCCTCCCAAGCAGCCCCTAGCCCCTCTGCTACAACCTCTCCAATAGAAGTTCTCTCAATTGATCTCAATAGTCTCTTGGCTACCCCCTCAGCCTATATGCATCACTCCCTGAAGTTGTCTCTCTCGGCTGCAAGCTAAGCTATCTGTGGGTCAAGAGGTACTGGCCGTGCGATCTATGCCTATAGCTGACTAATGGTCACCTATGCCTATGCTAACTAACTCTGAAGAGTCTGAACCTCAACCTGCAAAGCATCCACCTATCCCTGTGATGGAGCCTTGATAGTAATCCACGGCACTGAAGTGTTGGCCTGACCCACCACTCTAGATGTCTATGGCCTTGTGCTGAAGGGAACATCAAAGAAAATTCTTTGTCTCCCACCACCCCTGTCATCCCCATCATCCCTATTATCTAATTCATTTGACTCCTCATCAACCTCCTCCCCCTCTGAGCTCTCATCATCCAAGTCCATAGCTACTCCACCGATATCCTCAGCCTGACCCTGTGGCTGCCCTGCTGCTGGAGGTCCCTGGGGCTGCTATTGCCCCATCTATACAACTGCTCCTCCCATCAATGGGGTAGGCTCATCTAGACTGGTAAATCATGGGAAGGCATGTGTGTAAAAGTAAGCGGCGTAATCATCTGTCATCCCTGCATTGGTAACCTCTGGATGCATGGCCCATTGAGCTAGCTGCAACTCAAAGTACTCTACCTTGGCTACCTCAATGGTCACAAAGGGACCCCACTCTGATACATCCTCTCAGCATCTAGCATAATGTGCCACACCCTGTGGCATCATTTGAACCAATCCAAGCTGTCTCAGCACTCTCATCACCAAAAATCGCTCGATTATGAAAGGGGTCCTCCCAAGCAATTATTTGGATCTGGTCATGTATAGAAGCTCTATATCATAGGCCTCCCATGGGTCACAGTCCATGTATGGTTGCCAGATGATGGTATCTAAATCATCAAGTACTCACCGCCAGTACTCTAATTTTCCCAGCCTCGGCTGGACAAGGGGCCTTATATATGCATAAACTTATGGAAAGCCAATGAGACGATCTCTTTGGATGATGGGGCATGTAATAGCAAAGTGCTCCCATGCAAATATATGTAAAAGAGTCACCCCACAAGAGAGACTCTTCCCATCTATGTATACGACCTAATGAAGATCATGGTATAGATGGGCAAGCATGTATGAACCCCATGCATATCTGGTGCGGTGGAGAAGCATGTCCTCCAAGATCCTACCCCACCCAGCTGATAATACCTTTTCCCTACGATCAGGACAAAGGAAACCACTGATCATCCTTGCTAAAACCGAAGGCAATGGGGCATATCTCTTCGTCATATCCTTCTAGGGAAGCTCATATCTCAAGACATGAGGATCCTAGAAGACCCATCTCAAAGCATCTGTCCCTCCAATCTCCTTGTGATCATAAATCACAAGCTCTCCAACCACAGGAATACTTAGAATCCTGTAAACGTCCTCTGGGGTCATCGTGATCTCTCCTATCAGCAAATGGAAGGTGTTGTGCTCGCTGTACCACCTCTTCGCTAAGGTAGTCAACAGTGCCCTATTGACCCGATACTGCGGGATACTCAATAGAGCTCTCAAACCACACTGATCTATCATTCCTAAATCCTCATGGGATAGTCGGGGAATCATCTCCCACGTCTGTGGAAATCTCTCGCTCATCTGGAGGAGGTTAAATTCCTCCTTTACAATATCATCAAGCAAGCATGCAAATCAATTTGCAATGGGTATCATCAATCAATCAGTACATCAAGCAAGTTAAAATCAATTTGTTTTTCATATTGCATGGAAACAAATTTAATAGTCATCATGACTCAATTTTTATCTATTTGACTTTCAATCGGGAAAGCAAATCTATCAATACTATTTTATTTTCTTATTGCATGGAGACAAATTTAACAGTCATCATGACTCAATATCTATCTATTTGACTTTCAATCAGGAAATCAAATCTATCATTTCTATTTGTTTTCATATCACATGGAAGCAAATTTATCAGACCTATTTGTTCTTCAAGCATGAAGAAAAATTTATCAAACCTAATCATTGATGACATTCAAGAGCATAAAATTTGTTGTCTAATCTAGCAACAATTGTCAAGCATGCATCAATTTTTCTTCAAAAATTGAAGTTAAGCAAAAATCCATGGACGCGCCAAAACAGTCAATCAATGTGCTAAAACCATGGATGTGCAACTTTACTCCATGGATGTGCTAAAGTAGTCTATGGATGCACGATTTCATGAATGCACTATTTCATCAAGCAAATGTGCTAAAACAGTTCATCTATGCACTAATCTAGCCTATACGCTAATCTATCATCCTCCACAGGAGAATTTCATGGATGCGCTATTTGAACTATCATATGCGCTAAATCACATATGTGCAATTGTTTCTCATCTATGCGCGACTATTTTGCACCTATGCGCCACTTTGGACGCGCCGATTTATCTAATCTATGTGCTAAACTACAACTCGTATGCGTTAAAACAAAATTTTAAAATTCAAAAAAGCATCCGAAAATCAATAAAAATTTCATAGAGAGGTTTTGATTGACTTACCAGAGGTCCATACGTAGGTGGTCTCTGATGATGACGACCTCGCTTGAATTTGTGGCACTCATAAGGGATTAGAATCGCTAATATCTCTCTGAGAGCTCCAAAATTATCAAAGGTTACTATTCAAATCAAAGTGACTTCTCCCATTTTTCACCTTTTAAAGGGGTAAAAATGGCATTTTTTTACTATGCAAGGTGCTATTTCGAGAGTTAAATTGCCAAATTTTCTCTGCAATCTTCTAAAAATATTCCAAATCAGTCTCATAATCATTCTCATCATGCAATTTATCTCTTGAGGGGGCATATAGCATCATCAGTAAGTTTTCAAAATCAGGGGCAATTTTTTGAAGCAATGTGTAAAACACATCACTTTAAAGAGGGGAAAAATGTACACATCTGAAAATGTTCACAGTTAATCAAACCTATTAACTAATTAAATATGAATTATTTAATTAATATTCTTAAGTCATCTACATATAAATAAATTTAATTATTTATTTATATTGTTCATTTTCCAAATTCCTCTAATTTAATTAAATAAATAAAGTTTATTTAATTAATGCTATCCTTCCTCTTAATTAATTAAATAGATTTCACAATTTATTTACATTAATTATGACAAATTCTAAATTTTAATGATATTCTTCATTCCACATTTAATTAAATATTTTCAATATTTAATTAAAAAGCTTTTTCTAAATTCCTCACTCTTCTAACATAATTAAATATTTTCAATATTTAATTAAAAAGTTTTTTCTCTTCTCACATAATGAAATATTTTTAATATTTAATTAAAAGACGTTTAATTTCTCCCACATAATTAAATATTTATTTATTTAATTATGAGAGACACCTTTCAATTGTCTCTTCATTCTCCATCTGTCTCTTAAACTCCCATCTTCTTTTCGAATTCTCGATCTCTCACCGTTCATTTTAATAGGTTTGAACTCAACCGTCGATCTTGGTCAATTGAATTCTTGCCTTCGAAAATCTATAAATACAACCCTCTTATGAGATGAAAAGAACCTCAAATCTTAGATTTTCATGCGTAGTTACTATAGTCACATTTTAGCAATAAATAAGCATTTCAATTTCATAGCTTAATCTTTTAGTCATGCACATGCATTTTCATTAATCTCATTCTCTCAAGCTGCCATTCTACAAGTTGTTGTTTTAAACAAATGAGAGCAAGCATCTTGAAACGAATCCTTGAAGATAGAGGACAATGGGATGAATTTGAAGGAGCTGTTTGTGTTTAGAGTTTGCATTTTTCTTTCTTTATTTAGTTTATTTAATCTAATGTTTCATTGGTGTATTAGTTTAGATTCATTTTGATTTGCACATGCTAACATACACAATATGTAATGGTAATATGATAATGTTGAAATGATAATGACATGTGATGTAGGTAAATGATTATTATATGAAGTGATATGATATATAATTTTGTAATGGATGAGTTGAAAATAAATGAAATGCAAATAATAGTAATGCATCTTTTTTAATGATGAAATGTAGTGTGTCTATACTTCCTATATGATATGCATTATGTGAATGATTTGTGGTTGCATGGAAGATGCATTAATGTTTTTGAGTAACTGTCATGACACCATGTTAGTATGGAAAGAAGACTTAAGAAAGAAGATCCAAAAATCTTACCTTACTGATGATGATTATAAAACCAAGATTTGAGATTTTGAAAAGGGCCATTTACTTAATGTTTGATAACACAAGTAGGTACGATGCATCAAGATATTAAGAACCGAGATGGCGTTGTACCTAGTGTGATGGAATTTGACTCGACAATCAGATAGGAGTACTCCTATTCACACTTGACATAAAAAAACTTTATTCAATATATATTTCAGATATTCTAAACATCTCGCACAAAAACATAGAAAATAAAGTCTTCCTATGTGGTCAACAAGACATCTAAAACACCTTTTGTACACACCAAATAAAGCATGTATGACTAATTTATTTTACAAGAATATCCAACAACCATAGTAGATAAAAATATAATGAGTATTTCCCCATTCCTTTCTCTATAAACCTTTCGATTAGGCATCATTGAGATGTCCTTGGAATGAGCATGAAATAAGATAAATAAAAAAATACCAAGATAAAGTAAACAAACAAGCTAATGTTCTTCATACCGCTAGCCAAGACTAAACTACGGTGATCCTTGATGTCAATGTTCATTGTAGGAAGGAAGCATTCTAGGACATGTTTTGATCAAGTGATGATGAGATTGACTAGATGATAAGCTATTTATATTCTGAGTTGATTAATTTTCTGACTTACTGACCTAGACTTGAGACTTTAACGATTGAGCTTTCAGTTTTGAACCTATTAGACTTGCTTACGATTGACTTATGAAAGGATGAAATTGACGATTGGCTTATTATGAATGATGATTATTTCAGATGATAGCGAGATGAGATGGATGGATTTTTTTCAAATATTTGGACGTTTCTTCAATTTTTGAAATGTTTTAAGGCTATTTTTGGTATTTTGAGTTTCTTACAAATGTTTTGATTTTCAATTTTTTTGATATTTCGGGTTTTCTGAGGTTTTTACCAAGAACCTAACCTAAAGACCTACCCTAGGGGTCTTGGGAGCTGATCAATAGATTAGTATTTCCTATGTTATATGCGTAGATACCATGTAGTTTGACTAACGACTCGACCAATTTACAAGATGAAGATGTGAACAAATGATGAATTGCCAACTTATTATGACAGACTCCTAAAGGACTGACCTAGGGTGTCTTGGGGGATGATCAAAGATCACCCTTTCCTACATTCAAGCTCAAAGATGATGTAGTTGAACATGATGAATCCACTTCTTTGATTCATCAGATTTTTGACATGTTTTAGATTTTGATATGATTTGGATGTTTTTGGATTTTTTTGATTTTATGAATATTTTTGGATATTTTTATTTTAAGGAAGATCACATGAATATACATGAATTTGATCCAATGCAGGTAAAAGAACATGCCCCCAACATGATTTGATAGACTACTTCAATAGAGGAAGGAAAAATTGACCTTAGGAATATGCCAAGTAGTACAAGGGTGGATCATGATACAAACACAAGATCAAGCTATGATATAGACGTAGATGGATGATGGAAGGATAAATGAAATGTAATGGATAAGCGAGTGTGTAGCATAAGCCATGAAGATTCTAGTGGATGGAAAGTGCTTTATTTACACTTTGTTCTTGTTCTCCAGGTTTCCACCAAGGTAGTTATCCAAAGCGCCACCGAAGTGATTTTCACTAGAGGATGATCTTTTTCTTTACTGTTTTTAATCCCTTTTTTTGATTTTTTGATTTTTTGTATTTTTGGCTTTTACCCCTAAAAGATCAGGCATAATTTTTTTGAGATGGGATTTATTCATGTGATCCTACAAATGTTCATCTTCAAGTCTTGATAGCTGATAGGCTCCTGATTTGTAACTTGCAGTGATGATGAAGGGTCCCAACCAGTTGGACTCAAACTTATCCTTGATTTTTCTAGATTTGCAATGCTCTTTTGATTCTCCATTAGTACTAGCTCACCAACTTGGAAGGTTCACCTCCTGCTTTTATTCTTGTAGCTATGTTTGAGGTGATTTTAATAGACTTGCAAGTGATTTACGACACCTATGCACCACTCATCCAATAGTTCTAGCTCATTTAGCCATGAGACCCAATATTATTCATTTGTAATGAGATTTTGCAGTGATATCCTTAAGGATGGGAGATTGATCTCAATGGGGAGGATGAATTTTGATCCATAGACCAGGGAGAAGGGGGTGAATCTTGTTGGTGTGTGAATTTTTGTCTCATAAGCCTGTAAGGTGGAATTTAGTTGTAGATACCAATCACGACTGGCGTTATTGATTATTTTCTTAAGGATTTTCAGAATGGTTTTATTGGTGGTTTCTGCTTGGCCATTGCCTTGGGGGTAATACAGAGTGGAAAAGCAATGTTGCATGTTGAGTTTTTGGCAAAGGTCACGAATATCTTGATTTTTGAAAGGTGTCCCATTATTAGAGACAATAGCTTGAGGGACACCGTATCAACAAATAAGGTAGTTAGGGATGAACTTAGATGTCCACTTTCCCATTATGTAGGTCATGGGAATGGCTTCAACCTAGTTTGTGAAATACTCTATGGTGGTGTTGATGAATTTATGGCCATTGGATGAGGTGGGGGTGATTTTACCGATGAGATTGAGCCCCCACTATAAAAAGGGCCAAGGTGTAACAATGGGATGAAGCTCCCGAGTTGGTGAATGGATAAGGTCCCCATGTTGTTGACACTAAAAACATATTTTGATAAATTCATGTGCTTATCTTTCCATTATGGGCCAATAATATCCTGTCCTCATTAATTTCTTAGCCAAAGTCATACCGCTTAGGTGTGAACCACAAATTCCATTTGGTACCTTGATTAAAGCAGTCAAGGATTCCTCAATATTTAGGCAATGTAATAGGGTCCCTTTGATGCTCCTACAGTAGAGGGTTTCTCCTAGGATGATGAAACGAGATGACTTCTTGACAAAATCTCTTTTGAGGTTCGGGGTTGTGTCAATAGGAAGGACTCCTATTCTCAAGTAGGTTTAAATATCATGATACCAGGGATTACCAAGACTAATGATTTACCACATCAATCTAGACTCTAGTAACTCGAATGTTGGTATGAAAAGCTACTCTATGAGGAATTACTATTTTGGGATATTGTGCGGGATTTCCAAGAGTGATCCAATTATAGCCATTGCATCTGCTACTCTATTGTTTTCTCGGGGTAGATGTTCAAATGTAATATCAATAAATGACTCCTTGAAGCTATCAACTAATTTATTATATGGAGTCAATTTATCATCCTTTGTTTGATATTCATTGTTTACTTCGATTGATTATGAGCTGAGAGTCTCCATATACCTTAAGGTCCATAATCTACCACTACACTGCAATCCTTAGCCCTATGACAAGAGCCTCATACTCTGTTATGTTATTTGTGCATGGGAATGATAGCTTGTAGGATTTGGGTATGTAGTCTCCTTGGAGAGTGATGAAAAAAATTCTTTCTCTCGACCCATGTTGTGTGTAGGATCCATCAAAATACATCTTCCAATGGTTTGCTACACTTAGGCTGAAAATTGATTTGTCAGGGAACTTTGAGATAAGTGGGTTTTCTTCCTATATAGGTGCCTCTGCCAATTGATCCATAATTGCTAATCCTTTGATGGCCTTGCATTCGATGTAATCAATTTCATGAACTGTTAAGAGCATAGCCCACTTAGCTAGTCCTCCTATGAGAGATGATTTAGAAAGTAGTTATTGGAGCAGATCTATTTTTGCGATTAGCTTGATCAGATGCACCAACATGTAGTGTCTAAATATCTAAGTTGCAAACACAACAATTAGACAAGATTTTTCAATACCTGTTTAATTTAGCTCATGTCCTACCATGGTCCAGCTGATGTAGTATATTTCTCTCTCCTTTCCATTTTCATCATGTTGGGCTAAGAGAGCACCAAGGGCTATCATTGTTGTTGATATGCATAAGATTAATGGTTTTCCTAGAATTGGCAGCATTAGAACTAGTAGAGTGAGTAGGTATTCCTTGATTTTGTTGAACACTTGGTCGCACTTGTCATCACATTGGTATTCTAACCCCTTGTGAAGTTTATGATAATATCGATTTTTTTTGTCTACCAATTGTGCTATGAATATGTGGATAGACTAGAGTCTCCCTTGTAGGCCTCTTACCTATTTCAGTGTCCTGGGTGCTTCCATTTTGAGGATTGCCTTGACTTTGGTGGGATCTACCTCGATTCCTCTCATTGACATGATATACCCCAAGATATTTCCTAATTGCACTCTGAAGCACTTCTTTGGGTTGAGTCAAACCTTGTACTTTTCCAACCTATCAAAAATGGAGCTTTGAGTTGATATGTAGTCTCATCTTTTCCTTGATTTATCTAATATGTCATCCACATAATCTTCCATAGTCTTATGGATTATATCATGAAAGATTAATTCCATGGCTCTATGATAGGTTGCTCCTATGTTCTTTAGCCCAAACGACATCATATTCCAACAATAGGTTCCCCATAGACATGTGAACATTGTTTTGTGTTGGTCTTCCTTTTCTATCATGATTTGATTATATCCTGAGACTCGTCCATTAGTGATAGCATCTCATTTTTGTTCATCAAATCCACTATCATGTCAGTGTTTGGTACTAGAAAGTCATCCTTGGGACATACTTTGTTCAAGTCTCTCGAATCCATGTAGATGCGGATGCCCCTAGTGGGTTTTGAAATGGCTACTAGGTTTGACACCCACTATGGATAGTCGATCAAGCATATGAACCCTATATCCAAGAGCTTCTGCAATTCCATTTTGACTAGCAAGGCTATTTGGGGATGCATCTTTGTTAGCATTTGTCTAACGGGTTTCACTTCAAGATATATAGCCAAGTGATGAACTACTACCTCTGGATCAAGCACAGACATGTCAGCATAAGTCCATGCAAATTTTACCTTTCTTTATTTTAGGAATGTATCTAAGAGTTCATGTTCTTCTGTGAAAAGTGACTCAGCATAGAAGGTTATGTAAGGTAGCTCCTCTCTTCCTAGGTTGAAAGGATTACATTGTTCTGATAGGATCATACATTTTTCTTGATGAACTGAAATGAGGGAAAGATGGAATCCTTCATCCCCCAATTCCTTAGAGAGGTTTTCACGATTGGATGCATCCTTTATTTTTACTATTTTTGGTTTAGAGAGTGCCACAGTGGTTTTCACTCAAAGACCTTGAGATTATTCTTAATTTCCCACTTTTGTGACTGAAGGATTCAATAATCTCCTCGTAATCCATCTTTATGATCTCCATTTGATATTGTATCCCACAATCCCATGAATTATGAGAGCGCCTCATCATTTTTGAACATGTCCAGAATTGGCGGTTCTTGTTGGTTGTAATCAATGAGTTGGGGCTACACCAAGTTTATTTCATGGGTTTGGTGGTCTCACTCAAAATATAGGGTACTAATCATACATGGGGAGGACTCTTCAAAAAGCATAGGTAATCCAGTTATGGTATCATTGTCATCACTAATAGTACACAAATCGGTTACATCAAAGGTAAAGTTGTCTATGACTCGACCTATGAACACGGGTAACTGAAGGGCAACTACCAATAGCTAAGGGGGAGTCTTGACTGCTTTAACTAGGGGACTTCTACCATGTATGGTTACACTCAGAGGGGTACACCCAAGGCTAATATTTTTCATTAATTTTTGAACAATGATGGGAAAATGTAGACATATAAATTTGACCACTTCCACATGGTCAAAATTATCTACTCCATTAGTCTATTTCATTAATAATGATTAAATAATTTATTTAATCATTATTTCATTTTCTGCCTAAGGTTCCTAATGTATGTAATTGAATAATTAAATAATTTACCTTACACATTTCCTTCTCTAAATTAAATAAATAAGAAAATTTATTTAATTTAGTCACTTAACCTTTTGATTAAAAATCAATTTTTAATTCCTCATCTTCTCTCTCCTTGTCACATTCTCCATAATCCTCTTTTAATCTTGGTTAAATTAATTAATCCATGATTAGGATGTGCACCAGTTAATCAATATTAGTGTCACATCCTCCATAATCTCCCACTTACTTCTAATCTCTCATTAATTATCCTAATATTGTGTTTGCACAACCTTAATCAAGGTCATTATCCTAATCAGTATCTTGGTCAACTCTCCCCATTCCCCAAGGAATTTTTAATTCCTTTTTATTCATCCAAGGCTCCTCTCTTCCCCATGTGAATTTTTAATTCACTTTTATTCCCCCAATGAATCTTCTCTTCCCCATGCAAGTTATAGAACCTTTGACTTGTCACATCAAGTCACATGTGGGTGAATCCTACATTTTTAAGCACCTTGTTTTCTCCAAGGTACTTTTCACCTATCCTTTTGGAACCTTGTGTTATCCACTAGATTCTTCAAATCATGTGAATTTTTATTCAATTTTATTCACCCAAGATTATCCTCTTCCCTATGTGATCATTGAGAGGTCACATGATCTCTTCCCCAAGGTACTTGTCCTTGCTCGACATCATATACCTCTCTTCCACCTCACTCACACATCATCTCACCCTAAGTCATCTCACATTACACATGTCAAGATGTGAGGGCTTGTGAGTCCTCAACTCACCATAGCCCTCCATCTTGGCTTTGTTGGTTTAATCCAAGGAGCACACAAACTCTCAAAGATCAAGGACCAACCAAGGAATTTGTAGCACAAAAGTATAACTATTTATTATCTTGTTTTGTTTATCTTTTTTGCATAGACATTTCTTAGGCTAATCTTGAGGTGTATTTTTTGTGTTAATCATTTTAGTGCATTGTTAGTTAGTTTTGCTTCTTAGAATAAGGGAAGAAAATTTTGGAGATCACATTTGTGGCATGGCCGATGGAACCCACAAATGGGTCCCTTTATTTCATGTTTGTTGTTGTTAAAGTTGTTTGTAGGTCTAGGTCATAGATGGACGGATTTTCCCTATAGAGGGGCGGACGTGCCCTCCCATGTGCTGCAAAGGGGTGGACTTGCCCTCCAATTTGCTACAAAGGGGTGGATTTTCCCTCTTGTTTCAAATTTTTCTGATACATTTTACTACAAAGTGGCAGACCCACCCTGCTATTCATGCATTTTTCACTACAGAGGGGTGGATTTTCCTTGAACATGTTTCAACTTTTTCTAACACTTTTTACTATAGAGGGGAAAACCCGCCTTGCTGTTCCAACATTTTTCACTATAGAGGGGTGGACCCACCCTACTATTCCAAAAAAATTCACTGCAAAGGGGCGGATTTTCCCTAAACAACAAGTTTTGAAGGTAAAAATGGGAATTTTAGCTTTGTTTTTACCTCATTTTTTTGTTGTTTTGAGGTTTTAACCCCCTAATATTATTTGTTTGAGGGTATAATTGGACTTCTTACTGATACTTGACTTGTTCTTCGCACTATTTTCTAACATTTTTACTCCAAAGGGGTAGACCTGCCTTGTTGTTTCAACTTTTCTGACATTTTCACTATAGAGGGGTAGACCTGCCCTACTATTTCAAGTTTTTCTAACATTTTTACTATAGAGGGGTGGACCTGCCCTGCTACTTCAACTTTTTTTGACCTTTTTACTATAGAGGGGCAAACCTGCCTTGTCGTTTCAACTTTTCTGACATTTTTACTACAAAGGAGCAGACCTACCCTGCTATTTCAACTTTTCTAACATTTTTACTATCGAGGGGCAGACTTGCCCCATTGTTTTAACTTTTTCTAACATTTTTACTGCAGAGGGGCAGACCTGCCCTAGTGGTTCACTATTTCTGACATTTTTACTATAGAGGGGTGGACCTACCCTACTGTTCCAACATTTTTCACTATTGAGGGGCAGACCCACCCTACTGTTCCAACATTTTTCACTATAGAGGGGCGGATTTTCCCTAAAAAACACCATTTTAAAGGTAAAAATAGGCATTTTAGCTTTGTTTTTGAGTCAGTTTTTTGTTGTTTTGGGGTTCTAATCCCCTAGTCTTGTTTGTTTGAGAGTATATTTTAATTTCTTTCTAATATTTTGTAGCATACTTTCATAACTAACAAAAAATGAAGGATAAAATCGATAACATTTGCTTGCAGGTCCATTCATTTGTTCAAATTTTAAAACTTTTCCTTGTTTTCATCTAGGCACCTAGTTTAATTAGGGGGAAGTAATATTTACTTTTTGGTGTGCCTATTTTGTGTTACCCAAAGGGGCCATTAGTTTATTTTCACCTTCCCCTTGCACTTTGTGTGAACCTGGGGAGTAGTTGGAAATGATTAGTGCCTTCTTTTTAGATGGACCTTCTTGGGAATTTCATCACCCCAAGGGATGATCCCAACCACAAATACAAGAAGGGTATAAAAAGGGGGGAGAGCCAAATTTGTAGCAAAATCCAGTTAGGGTCGTGTTTGGTAGAGCGTCGAAGCTAGGGTGATGCCTAGATAGATGCTAAGAGTTGGTCTGATCCTTTCAGTATCTCGTTGGGGTTCCTGACTCATACTTTTGACAGGTTGGTGTTCATGGTCTAGGCCTCACATACTGAGAGTATATCAAGGAATCCTTAGAGACCTTGTGCATCCTAGATTGAGACCTTTTGGCCATACCCTTGACACTAATCATAGGATTGTGCTTGTCTAAAGTGTCTTTTTATGAGAAACTAGTAAATTTTTGACAAACCATCCTCATTATTGTCACTTCAAATTCCTTTCCATAGTATTTCTCATCCAAAAAAAGTCCTTGTTCACCGTAGAGGGGTAGATATGCCCTCCTGATTCACTATTTTGACTGCAGAGGGGCAGATATGCCCTCTTGATTCACTATTTTGACTATAGAGGGGTGGATACGCCCTCCTAAACAAATAATTTTTCCTCATTTAACCATTCCAAACATCCATTTAACCCTTCTAAGCATCTTTTTAACCATTCCAAGCCTCCATTTAACCTTCTTAAACACCCATTTATCACATTCACATTATTCATTTCATAACTAGGGGAACCCATTTCACCATTTCATCTACATCTAATAATGGTTTGTATACATCCTTATCATATAAAAAACCATCAAGACATATTTCATTTGCATTCATCATCATCTTTCAACACAAAATCCCTTAAACCTTGTTTTGGGAGTTATCTCTTGAAGTGACCAAGGCGTTAAGTTTGATCACTATCCTACATATCAATCATTGTCTTCAACCTAATCAATTCGCTTCTATCCTGAGGTGGATTTGCGTTGTAAGTCAGCATATTGGCCCAAATAAATCCCTTTCCATCTCAAGTTTGATTCAGCACCGTGATGATTGTTTCAGTCCTTTAATCTAATCAACCAATGTATTAAGTCACCTAAGGTGATTTCTGAATTGGTTTTAGGATCCCTTCCATCAACCAATCCTAATTCATCATCCAATCCAAAAAAAACTTATCCTATCATATCCTTTGATCCAATCCCTATCTAAGCTCCAATCCAATCCTAATCTGAGCTTTAATCCCATCATCCTAATATGAACTTTAATCTAATCCTAACCTAAGCTTTCATCCAGCCCAACTATGAGCTTTCACATGATCCTACTTTGAGAACCTATTCACCCATTTTGGCAACTAACTTTCCCATTCCATGTGTTGTTCCCTTTTCTAGATTACTCATTTACTCATCCTAACCATCCACCCATCTATTTCAAGTATCCATTTTCTCATTCTGAGCAATCATTCTGTCTTTCTAACCAGCTGTTCACCCATTCTAGGAAATTGTTCACCTATTCTGGCAACCTATTTTCTTGTTTCAATTGTCTTTCTCCTACTTAAGGTATCCATTCACCCATTATGAGTATCTATCTACCCATTTCAAGTGTCATTCCCTCATCCCATCATTTGAATATGAGTTTTAATCCAATATCCCAACTTGAGCTTTAGTCCACCTACATCTTCCTCCAATCCATCCTATTTATCATTCCATCATCTAGTCCCCTCCATCTTCTCAATCCATATCCATTTTGTATCCGTCATGAATCCTTATCCCCCTCTTGCATGACCAATAATAGTAGTCAAGGGAAATCCTAATTACATTAATGATGATAATGAAAGTCTTGTTTATTATGAAGAGTTTTATTTAGACCCCCTTGACACTATAATTGCTAGCAAGATTTCTTCAATCACCTCCCTAAATCCGATTACTCCTTTGAACGATCCCACCATGCCTTCATCCACATATACTAGTACTCCTTATGCTACCCTTGACAAGGGATATCGAACATCCTCACCATCAACATATTCATCATGTCCCCCTTCTCAACCTCTATCCTATCCAACATGCACATCCTCTTATCCTCATCATCATCAACAATCTCAATATCTCTACTTTAATCACCCATCCTGATCTTCCCATCCTAATCCAACACTAACACATTCCTATCACAATTCCCCATCCCAGTACTCCTCTTATCTTAATCCACCATCTCAATCTCCTCATCCTAATCCATCATGCCTATCATTCTATGCCAACTCACCATACATGTCTTGCTATGGTGGTCCACCTTCTCAATATTCCTATTCTAATCCAACATGCACACCTTCCTATCACAATCCCCCATCCTAATACCCTTAAAATTAATTCCACGTCTTCCTAATATCACTCACCATCCCAATATTCCCAATATAATCCAACATTTGCATCCTCCTACATCACTCCCCCTTTCACCACATTATATCTTAATCCTCCATTGAAACATAACCCACCTAGTCCTCCAACCACTCCTAGTCCTCCATCTAGTCCCATCCACTCATCTAATCATAATCCTCCATCTCCTCCTAGTTCTACATCTAATCCTCATCCCCCCATCCACTTGTCTAATCCTCTAATTCCTAATGCTAATCCTTCATCTCCTCCTATTCCTCCATCCAATCCCATCCCCACATCTAATCCTAATCCTCCAATATGTAATCCTAATACTCCATTTATCCTTGATCCTCTATCCATTCCCATCACTCTACCTAATCCTACATCACTTCCAAATGTCATCGAAGGACTCATGATAGAAGATACCCCATGCCCTCCCTCTCTATCATGTATTGTAACTAGTGATGAGTCCCTCCCCCATCCTACACCTATCCCTCCCACCACCATTCCTGACACCATCCAAATGGTTGAGCCGGTCAAACCCATCGAATCCATTAAATCCCCATATTTTACTACTAGATCCACCCAATCCATTGAAGACATCCAATCCCCTCCTCCTAGTCCTAATATTAAAAAAATTCAATCCCATGAACTTCATGAATCCTCCATCCTCCTATATCCCCCATTTGAGGATTCCCTCCAACACTCTTCCATCATCATACATCCCACACAAGATGATTCATGCCAAGAGATTGATCCAAAGTATACAAGCATATCCCCTCCTCCAAATCAAGATCCTATCATCCCATCGACTACATCCCAATATCATAATCCCCCATCCATCCCATCTCACAATTCCTATCCTCAACCAATTCATGATCCTATCCTCCCATCCACCCCATCTCAAGATCACACTAGCTCATCTACTCCATCCCATTCTCCCCTTTGCATTCATAATCCAATCACTCCATCTCATGTGCCCTTATCATCTACTTCCATTAATCTAGATCCTATCATACCCTCTAATCCCTATCCTGATCCCTTATCACCCATTACTCCCATTCAAGATGTTTCTCTCCCCACATCTCCATCACATGATCCTCCATCACTTCTTGCCATCCCAACACTTCTTCTATATCACCTTGGTAACATTACATGCATCCATCGTTGTCTTCTTGTAGAATAAAAAGAAAGTATATGCACCACCTTTCCTCCCCCTCCTCCCTATGGACTCACATCATTCTTCCAAAATAATAAGAATCCTACCCTAAATCACATGCTATAGAACATGAACTATCAAGGAAAAGGTTTAGGCCTTCATGAGAAAGGTCGTTTAGAGCTCATCCAAGTCAAAGAACATCCAATCACATATGGTCTTGGATATATCTCCCAAAACTCACACTACTAAGATGTTGGTACAACCTCTGTACATCCTAAACGATCCTCTTCTAAACGCACAAGAAGTAATTCCCATCATTCTACTAATTCATTTACCACCACCCCCCCTCCTCCATCATATTACCTCAAAACAACTATCCATCATCCTCCCTCATCCTCTAAATCCATTTTGGGCTCTTATGTCCCTCCATCCATCATTGTTCATCCTCCATCTACAATGGGTTCGTATATCCCTCCATCAAACCTCACACATCCTCCATATACACAGTCTCTTTCAGGTCCTTATATCCCTAAATCACCTCCTCCATACACATCCTTTCATCCATCCACCACCCATCCCTCTGGATAAAAATCTAAAATTCATAATTCCTAATTAGGATCAACAAAGGCACCCTTCCATGCATATTATCTCACATCCTCATCAAAATCCCATCTCTCCCACTCCATCCACATCTTCTCCACATCATCCATCACCTCCTACCCATATTATTGCTACTACAAGAACTTTGGATGCTAAAGAAAAAATATATCAATCCAAAAATCCACATGAATCTCAAGCTCCTCATGTTCCCTCCAAAAGACATGTTGACAAAAATAAAAATCGAATCCAAAATCTAAATCAATTTAACTTGCCACCAAGGCCCACCAGAGAAAAAATGATCACCATTTGGATCCAAAATAAAAAAGAGACAATGCCTTCAAATCTAGAATCCATGAAAACATCCAAAGTTGCTATTCCCAAAGCTCATAATTCACATCCTCCATCTCCTAAATCTGTTTTGGGTCCTTATATCCCAAAATTCACTATCCCAACACCTCTAGTCTCACCACATTCTCCATCCATCAACCCTCCTCTCATTTCACATCCACCACATGTGCAAATGTTGGTCCTAAACACCTTCCCCTATCACACATACACTCCATCATTCCATCCATAAACTTTCCAACACCCCATCCACTATCCCCCTATCTCCCCCATCCAATCCCTTTGATTCATCCTTTTGCATAATTTATTTCTCCTACTAAGGTTGTACCAACATCCGATGGTCACTTTATGCATGGGCTCTTATTACCTCATATGGAACTCGATGGTTCATTCCTTCATCCATCTCCTTCTCAACTATCCTCTAAATTTTCATATCCATATCCTTATCTTTATCCACCTTTGTCCACATCCTAGTCCAAAAAGTTAGATAAAAATACAAAAAAAAGTATATATAATAAATAAAATCAAAAAATCAAAAAACAAAAAAGAAAAGAAAAAGAAAATAGTAAAGAGAAAATAATTCATCTAGTGGTGAAAAGTTAGCAAATAGGCACCTTGGATAAGTACCATGATGAAAACCTAGCAAACAGGCGTCATGCGTAAATCCCCCATCTAGTCTACTTCAACTTTTGGGGGCAACATCCACTTACGCATTCCTTTCCTCCATCTCCTACATTTGCCTATCTTTTGTATCCTATCCATCCTATCCCCTTTATCTCAGTCCCTCCATCTTCCTTGTGATCTTGATAAAGATAGGGGAAAACCTATATACATGCTTTGGATACCTCTTGGCATATATTCCCCTCATCCATACACTATCATATTCCTATCCACATCTATCTATCTTCCATTTCCCATCTCACTCCCTTATCCACCCATCCTACTATCTCTCTTGCCTCGTCATGCATGACACATGTAGAGTGGGGAAATATCCTTATTTTTGATTGGGTCCTTTGATACATCATCCATCCATCCCTCCAGGTAATCCTCTCCATCTCCCCCTCCTACCCATCCTTACCTCCCAATTCGTTTATCCATCCAGCAATTCATGCCATCTACCAAATCCTTATCTTCCTATACTCTCATCCACTAGTCCTTTTCCATCTTTTCATCCTTATCTTCCCATCCATTTATCCATCTACTAATCCATTCCATCCTTCCAATTCCTTATCCCTCTATCCACTATCCTAGCATCTTTCTATCTCCCCATCTTTATCCATCCACCCATTTACTTATATTTTCCTCCTATCTCATAATCCCTTGTCATTGGTATCTAGCTATAGGCTACTCCCATGAAATAAAATTCCTTGCTACCTTCCTCTCATCATTCCTATCTATTTCCCACATCTTTCTTATATCTTCATCAGTCATCTATCAATCATCTCACCTTCCCAATTCATATTCTAATGATCTGACTACCTATCCCATCCCTAAGCTTCACATCATACATATCTTATGTAGATCAACCATCATCCTATCCAATCCTCATCCTATCAGCTCCATCCTTTTATCCATTTATCATAGTCATCTCATCATCCCTTATTCGTTGTTTGTCATTGGTCTTGTTCTGAACTACGTTGCCCCTATACTTTCAAGTAGGCAAGCTTGATAATTTGATCTTCCCCCGGGGCTTTGTCTTTTGTCTATCTTGTCATCTTCCATCTTCTATCTTTCACATTGTGTGAAACTATGTTTCCCCTATGCTTTCACGTAGGAAAGGTCGATCATTTGATCCCCCCACATAGCTCTATCTTTTGTTTGTGTTGTCATCCTCCACCATATGTCTTTGGCCTTGTATTGCACTACATTTCCCTTGTGCTTTAACATAGGCAAGGCTACATCATTTTTTTTCCCCTAGGGTATCTATCATGTCTTTTCCCATCCATCATTGGTCACCCTTATCCTCTTTCCACTTTTATCCATTGTCTTTTATTGAATAATGAGGGCTTTGCACTTTCACGTAGGCAAGTTTGATCTTTGATCAACTCTCGAGCCCCTAGGTCTTTAGGGTGTTTCGCTCTTGTGTCCCCTAGGTCTTTAGGTTGTGTCAGTCTTGTGTCCCTTAGGTCTTTAGAGTTTTGTTTTTTGGTGTCTTTTCATCCCGTTGTCTTGTTGTTTCATCAAGTATGTCCCTATCCTAGATAGTGCTTACAAAAAAATATCCACTTGTATTGTCAGATCCAATTGGTTTTGAATATCCTGCGTCATATCAATCTTTTAGTTTAGTATCCATCATCAGTCTCAATAGGATGCATCCTTCCTAATAGATTGCATCAACCCCATCCATCCTCTTGATCCTATGCAAAAGGACATTTAAAATTGATTGTTATATTTTGATTATTTTGGATTTTTTTTTATCCTTTGATCTCCCTATCATCACTTGTCATGGTCACCTTGATCCATCATATCATGGTGTGCTTTGACTAGTACACATAGGGGTGTATCTTTCTCTTTTATCTATTTATGTCTTCTTGGTTTTCCCACATAGTACCTACCAAGGCCCCTATGGTCTTGCGTTACGTTGGGACATCCTAATGTGCTTGTGGTTATCCCAATACCTGGCTAGACCAAAGTCATCATGACTTTGGGGTGTTGGGATAGCCTTCTTGTTTGTTGTGTTTGTTTCTACATTAGACACTAATTCTTCTTGGTTTACATACCTTGACGTCTGATGTCTTATTCTATAGCAAAAATTAGTGCTCCAAAGATGGAAAATTGCATTAGGATTGAATTTTATTTTCCATTCAATCATCTTGCATGTCTCCCCCATCCTCATCCAATCATCTAATCAAATCTCTGGTCTTGTTCCCAACCTTGCTACAAGCCTTGATCCGATCATCACCATCATCATCAACATCAGGATGTATCCTTCCCTATCCTTTGGTGTTGTTCTGAGATGTATCCTTCCCTCATCAACAACCCTATTATTGGGATGTCTCCTTCCCTTGTCAACAACACTTTCAACATCATGATTGGGATGTATCCTTCCCTATCCTTATGTTGTTCTGGGATATATCATTCTCTCATCCACAACACTCCATCGACTATCCGCCCAACCTGGCTTGTAGCTTGATTAGGGCAACATCATATTTATCCTAGAATCCATTTGAGCTCACCTTTATCTCCCATAGCTTATCATAATTTCTTATCCATAAATTTACATCATCATCTTCATATCCCCTTTCATCATCTCATATCTCATCATTTCCCCCATCCCTTCCTCTTTCATCAATTTGTTGCCCTCGACTGTGGGGCAGACCCACCCTAAGCCATGGGGTGGACTCACCCTGTGGTGGGGCAGATCCACCCTCAGCCATGAGGTAGATCCACCCTTGGTTGTGTGGTGATTCTGCCCTATGGTGGGGCGGATACACCCCCAGCCATGCAATGGCCCTGCCTTGTGGTGAGGCAGACTTGCCCTACGCTGAGGTGGACCCACCCTCAGCCGCAGGGTAGACTTGCCTTACCGTGGGGTGGATTCTCCCTCTACCGAGGTGGACCCACCCAGCCATGGAGCAGATTCACCTTGTGCTGGGGTGGATCCACCCTCATGCAATGGGGCAAATCCGCCTCTCTGTGGGCCTCTAGCACGTTTCTTCCCTTCCCTTCCCGGGGCCGCCATTTGCAAACCGTTCATCCGTTTGACTTCACTCAAAAGGAAAAATTGCTTAATTTTTTGTGCTCTTTCCAACCATACCCTCCATTTCTTCTTATTGATAGGTCATACAATACCCCTCTCTTCTCCCCAGTCACCCTCTCGAGGGGGCGTACCCTTCCCATTCATCTATTTTCCTTGCCATAGTCATTCCTTTGCAGGATTGGGTCATCTTCATCCATTCCCCACTAATTGGGTAGTGTAGGTCCTCCTCCCCATGTTGGGGCATCACTTTATATTTAGTTACTCTATAGAGTCACCTACATTTTCTTTTCTTCAAAACACAACTATTCTAGCAGAACTTCGAAGAGGGGAAAAATGTAGACATCTAAATTTGACCACTTCCACATGGTCAAAATTATCTACTCTATTAGTCTATTTGATTAATAATGATTAAATCAATTATTTAATCATTATTTAATTTTCTTCCTAAGGTTCATAAAGTATGTAATTGAATAATTAAATACTTTACCTTACACCTTTTCTTCTCTAAATTAAATAAATAAGACAATTTTTTTAGTTTAGTCACTTAACCTTTTGATTAAAAATCAATTTTTAATTCCTCATTTTCTCTCTCCTTGTCACATTCTCCATAATCCTCTTTTAATGTAGATTAAATTAATTAATCAATGATTAGGATGTGCACCACTTAATCAATATTAGTGTCACATCCTCCATAATCTCCCACTTCTAATCTCTCATTAATTATCCTAATCTTGTGTTTGCACAACCTTAATCAAGGTCATTAGCCTAATCGGTACCTTGGTCAGCTCTCCCCATCCCCCAAGGATTTTTTAATTCATTTTTATTCATCCAAGGATCCTCTCTTCCCCATGTGAATTTTTAATTCACTTTTATTCGTCCAAGGAATCTTCTCTTCCCCATGCAAGGTCTAGAACCTTTGAATTATCACATCACTCACATGTGCCAAGGTCTTCTAGAATCTTTGACTTGTCACATCAAGTCACATGTGGGTGAATCCTACCTTTTTAAGCACCTTGTTTTATTCAAGGTAATTTCCACATCTCCTTTTAGAACCTTGTTTTATCCACTAGATTCTTCCAATCATGTGAATTTTTAATTCACTTTTATTCACCCAAGATTCTCCTCTTCCCTATGTGATCATTGAGAGGTCACATCACCCCTTCCCCAAGGTACTTGTCTTTCCTCCACATCATGTACCTCTCTTCCACCTCACTCACACATCATCTCAGCCAAATCCATCTCACATTCCACATGTCAAGATGTGAGGGCTTGTGAGTCCTCAACTCACCATAGCCCCCCATCTTGGATTTTTTGGCTTAATCTCAACCATTGAATTCTCTAGAGAATTCAAATTGTTCTATAAATACCCTCTCCTTCCCCTCATTTTAAAGAATGAGATTTTTGCTACCAAAATCTTGCCAATTTTTCATTTGCTTTCATTTTCAACACTTAGCCATTTGTAATCATCCTCCATCAATCAACCAAGCCATTTAGCCACTTGCATTTATCATAATTTTCATTTGGAATCTATTCACCTCCATAGCCATCCAAAGAGGACACAAAATCTCAAAGATCAAGGGCCAACAAAGGAATTTGCAACACAAAGGTATAACTATTTATCATCTTGTTTTATTTATCTTTTTTGCATAGAAATTTCATAGGCTAATCTTGAGGTTTATTTCTTGTGTTAATCCTTCTAGTGCATTATTAGTTATTTTTTGATCTTAGAATAAGGGAAGAACATTTTGGAGATTCCAGGTTGCAATCAACCATTGTTGTTCATTCCCAGAATTCCATTTCTATTATAGCCCATACACATCATTAATTGAATTCCTCTATTGGCATCATCCATAGGAAGGGCTAGTATAGGTCTTTCATCTTGATAGAGGAGACCGGATATGTCTCTCTCATCCACCACTTCTTCGCCTAGATCTCCCCAATTCCTTAATCGGGAGGGATCCTCTCTAAAGGTTTGATTTGTTGTATTGGCAGGTTGTGGTTGTCCATGGGATCTAGAGGATTGAGGTAACTCCTTGACCAAAAAGGATCCCTTCTTCATTTTGTATTCCCCACATCCATTATCTTGGATTATAAGCTTGATTTTAGACATGTTGAGGATTGCGGATGTCTTTTTCCCAAAAGTGGAGGCTATGTTGGATGGATCTATATGTGGATTTAAGGGGCCTTCATCGTTATTTGGGACTTGGGGGATTTTATAGTACTTGGCTTCTAGGTTCTTGCAATAGGAAAAGGGATTAGGATCACCATAGATTGTGACATCTTGACTTTGGTATGAAAACTTGATGCATTGATGGAAATTCGATGCAACTTCTTGCATCCCATGGATCCATAGGCACCCCAAGAGGATTTTATCTGGTAGATCAAGGTCAAGCACCTGACAGGTAGTTTCCATAATGGTTAGCCCTACTTGAATAGGTAGTTTAATAGTGCCCCGAGACACTCTTTCTTGATCATTGTAAGCCCTGATTGTGATACCCTTACCTTTTTCAATGGAATCTTTAGAGATTCCTAGATTCTTTATAAGCTTGAGTGAAAAAATTTTGAGGCTTGCACCACCATCCACCAAGACCCTTTTGACCTTATTTTTGTGAACCGGGACTTCAAGGTAGAGTGCACGGTTGTGAGATGGATGGGCAGGGATTTCCTGATCAGAAAATGTGAGGAGATTTAGAGTGGTGATGTTACCTACCATAGCTTGGAATTTTTTCATATCAAGGTTGGTGGAGATGGTAGATGAAGCCAACGTTTTCTCGAGGATTTCTCGATGGGCAGTTAAAATATTCAATAACTCCATGATGGAGATCTAAGCAAGGGTTATTTTTAATTGGTCTAGGACATTATATCCATTAGGAATGGATTTCGGATTTGAGGTGGATGTCCTAGGTGGTTGTGATGCCCCAACAATGGTGAACTTGCTACCACATGTGGTGACTCCACAATGATATTTCCCTCCCTTGATGCTAACAACCATGACCATCTCATCAAGGCATGTGACAACTCCTTCATACACATGGTGCACATTACCATATTTTTTCTTCTCTTTGTTGTTTCCTTGGTTGTGATTCGACATCGGATTTGTGTAAATATTTAGATATCCATTTCCAGCTTGTTGCTCCAAATTTATGATCTTGTCATCGATGAGGCCTTTAATGAAATCTTTTCATTTTCATGCAATTGGCGGTTGTATGCCCCTTGAGCTTATGATAATCGCAAAGGAAATTTGCATTGTACTAGGGTGGTTTCACCTAATGCTCTTGGTAATTATCATAAGTGGGGATTTTGATGGGGTTCTCATTGAGCAACTTCTTCATGATGGATTTGATTGATTCCACAAGGGTTGTGAACTTCCTCTTGGGGGGATATTTGTTTCATGGAGGTTGTCCTCTTTAATTATTGAGGTTTTTTACTTGATTATGGGCTGATTGTTGGGTTACTGCATGGGCTTGCATGTTATTGTGATTATTTTTTTTTGGTTGATGATATGTTTAGGTATTCTACCTTGGGGAATTGATCATGACCTTGGCATCAACCACACATTCATTGGTGACATTCCTATTTTTCACTCATGTGCGAGTTTTCTCATTATAACTGGTGGATGACCGACTATCTTGGTGTTTAGGATATGTAGGTGTACCCCCTTGTGCAATAAGGGCTCATTCGATGTGGATCACCTTGGGGGTTAACTAGTCATATGTGGTGATGCATTGAATCTTTAGATGGAATTCCAAAGTCTTATCTAGGTTGGAAATGATAGCACAAATTTGTTGATCCTCTAGCATGGCCAATTTTCTCCTGTTGGCCTTTGATCGCCAATGTTGTAGGAAGGAACTAAATAATTCCCCCTTTCCTTGTTTAAGCACTGATAATTCCTCTAAACTAAAATCCATGGCAATGTTGAATGGATAGTTCTTCAGGAATGCATCTAGGATTTCTTAGAATGCTCTAGTGCCCACAGGTAGATGAGAGAACCACTCCATTGTGGGACTAGCCAAACTTTCAGGAAATAGCCACATTAGATATGTATTGTCATAGGAGAATTCCATGTAATGTACTTCGAATTCCTTGATGTTATCTTTAGGGTTTCCCAACCCATGATATTTGTCAAATTCGGAGATTTTGAATCCCTTTGGGAATGATACCATTGCCAAGATCTTTTCGAAAGGATAGGGAAACAAATTTCTTGGTGTCCTTGTTGTCTTTCCTAATTGGAGATCATGCACTTGTTGTGAGAGTAGTTTGATTTGTGTTGTCACATTTTCTTATGGATCAGGAGGTGGAGTGAATATGTTTTGAGGGGTTGAGGTATTTGATTGATAGGTGGATCACTACTGGGAGTTTGTTGCAAGATTTGCTGAGTGAGTAATGCATGCATTTACTGCTATTGCAACAACATTTTTTGTTGGTCGTGTTGTTTTTGTCCCAACAAGGCTTGTTGTTGGGCTTGCTATTGAGCCACTTGTTTATTTGCTTGATACTCTTACAGGTCTTGTTGATATGCTTTTTTTTGGACTACTTGTAATTGTGCCCGGTATTGGGCTTGTGCTTGTTCTTGTTGAGCTTGATATTGAGCTTGAGCTTGAGCATGTGCTTGTTGGGCTGCCTATGTGGCCTAGGTATCTTGTGCAACTTGTGCAGCTTGAGCTTCTTGTGTATCTTGGGAAGCTTGTTATTGTTGTAGTAAAGTTTGGGCTTGAGCATCCTATTGTTCTTTTTGTTCTTTTGTGTTACTAATTGTGCTTGTCCTTATTGAGAAGCCAACCGTGAAACTTAATTTTGGATATTCTAAAGTGCCTTTTGATAGGTGGCTTTTCGAGCTAGTTGTAGTGTGATGCTGAATGAATTTTCCATGTTTGGTTTTGATAGTGATGGTGGTGGACTAGGAATAGTTTTGACTATTATGATGAGGAACGATTGTATATATGATTGGGGTTTGAGTGGTGGATGGCATGATTGAGATACTTGGTCCTTAGGATACCATGCTTTGAGAGATTTGATGAATGGTGGATGTATTGATTGTTGGGGTTGCTTGGATGGATTCCATTTTTTGTTGCGATATCAATGGCAAGATGAGATTATTTGTAATGATGCTTTGATTTATTATATGGGGGTTGCTTGAATTTTTTTGATTAATGGTGGGTAAAAGGGCAAAGACCCCACCCTAGGGGTGATGTGGATGTAAGTGGTAGACATGGAAATGATGGAAATATGGGTGGTGCATTCTCTTGAAGGGATGATGATGAGGGATCAAAGACTCCCCCTGCTCAAAAAAAATAACCTTCTCCTTGTGAGATCATAGGGAGAGAGGTTTGCATGCCAAGAGGATAAATTGGTGTTGCTTGAAAGGAGGATGAATTGGTATGATTATGAAATGTGAGCGGAATGCATGGGTTTAATGGATTTACTCAAATAGATTGGCCCAATATGGTGTTTTCATCCAACTCTTGGTTATTCACAATGGGATGTTCTTGAAGGGAATTAAGCAATGAGCTTCCCTTGTTAACGATTGGCGGAGTTGGAGCAATGGATTATGTGATTTGTGGGATGCTTTGGGTGATGCTTTGATATGGATTTATGAGTGGGATCAGAGGCATGATCTCAATAGGTTTCTCCACAATGGTGCTTATGTCATATTCAAAAAAGATTTTAGCCCCTTCTTTCGCTAATTAAAGCATGGGTATGTGCAAAATCATCATGGAAAAAATAGGCCCTGAAGTGGCGATGAAAATTTCAAAAATCAGAGTTAGGAAACTTGATGTAGAAATTTGAATAAGTTATCTATATTATTTTAAAAATATGTAAGAATAGAATTTGTAGAAAATTGAATGTAGTTTCTAAACTACTAGGTTTATTTTTAAAAAAATCTATTTGGTAAAAATTTGAAATTTCAATGCAGTAGTACTTAAATTTCAGGGAAAAAATATGAAGTAGGTGTTTATCTGACCACCCTAACCACAATAAAATGATACAAAAAATTTAGAAGATTTTAGATATAAGTAGAGGACTCATGTCTCAATCTGATATCTATTTTTTATAATTCTTTTCTAAGTAAATAATTAATTATTCATTTTTTATTACAAATTTTAAAAAATATAAAAATTCTTATGCTTGACTGCCTTAACTTGGTCAAAACTTCATGATTTTTTATTTTAATCCTAAAGTATGTGAAGCATAGAATTTGATGCATGTTTTCGATTCAAAAAATGTGATACCGTTTGAAATCTATAGATGTTTTTCAATTAGCCTATCAATGAAGAATTTATTCATAATTCAAATAGAAAATGAATAATAATTATTTATTAATTTCAAAGTCAAGAATAATTTATATTGCTAGAAAGTTGAGAATCCCCTTTAAAAACCCTTTTTGTTTCATCAATTTTGGGTTAAAAAAAGTCGTCAGCCACATGGGCCATCATATCACTTACATATCACCACTTTTTGTCCCATCATGATCCTACACATACTTGCATGTATTGGGAAGGATATAACCTCATCATGGAATTAACAATTCGATGATTTTTGAGATTTTGCACCATATCAAGGATTTCATCTTGTATTCCCTAATACATTGTCGGTGATGTCATCTACTTGACCCTCCTCTTGAGGATTTTTTGATGCTAGAGGGGGATTGCTCAATCCCATGGGATTTATTTAATGAGCAGTTTTAATTAGTTCACTTGAAGATGTTTCTTTGTTGATTTCCATATTATTCTTGTGTTGTGATCTAGTTTGCACCATAAAATAGGGATCGATTTTCAAGAATGTGTAGTCTTTTAGATTCATCTAACTTTAGGCACAAAAAAGAGAACTAGGATGATTAAGGATCGAAGGATGGGAATGAGATAAACAAAAAAAATGGGTGATGTGGATTATTGAACTCTTGAGAAATCTTGGAGGAGACTCTAGAATTTAGGAATTGATTTGATTTGGATAGTGAACATGTAAACTCTAAGAGGTTGGCTTTTTTCCTAGAGTAGACTCGTATACAAGATGATAATTTTACTAAATGTGTAAAGAAGGATTCATCAAGACACCCCTAGTCAAACAAGATGATTTTGGATAATGAACTTATAGACCTCAAGATGTTGGATTCTATCAAGTGGTAAACTTGCTCACAAGGATTGATAATTTGATCCAATATGTGGAGAAGGATTCATCTACACACATCTAACCAAACAACATGATTTTGGTTTTCCAAAATTCTAGCATGAATGATATTTTCAAGATTTTCAAAAGTTGTTGATGAGATTATTTTTTATTTCGATGGTTGATGGATGGGTGAGAATGATGGTTTTGATTCTAGACCAGACCTAGATAGAAATACTTTCTACAAGACCTTGGTATTGAAAAACATACTTGATACTCCCTAGGTGAGAAAAGAAAACATTTTAAAGAGACTTAGATTTTGCTGACAATAAAATTCATACAAGTTAGGATTACTTATTGAAGCTTTCTTGTGAAAATTATAAACTAACCTTTCTCTAACCTCGTGAATCCTTGAAAAACTTTCTTCATGAGCTTTTGGGCTAAGACTTTTTAACTTGGGTTTTCGGATTTTGATCTTGTGGGAAATCATTTAGAAGAGCACATGTGTGGGGTCAGATTGTTTCTTAAATTTTTTTAATGAATTCCTTTTACCAAAAAAAAATCTTAATTAGGTTTCAAACTAGATGTCTAATGTCCTAAATTCTTCTCATCCCACAAAGTCCACTATGTGGAAAATTGAGGAAATTAAGGAAAAAGTTTTTTAATGTTGACTTTAGCGAAAAAAAATGATTAAATAAAAATACTTAGATGCCTCTAAGGATGAAATCCCTAGGGAAAGAAAGAGCACTTGGATTTGTGAAAGGTATTTGTTCCCTCCAAAGGGTTTGAAATTTTTGAGAAGTTTGTGAATATTGTTTTTCAAGCGTTTTGTATCCAAGCAAAGTGTTTTGATTTAAATAATATGCACAATCCTAGGATGGAAAGACAATAATTTTTGGGTTCCCACTTGGATGAATCTAGCTACGCTTACTCTTAGTAGATGATTAGATGCTTGACCACATAGGTGCTCCCTTATAGTACACTCACTTCTTAGGTCAGCCAAGCATCAGTACCCATGAAACTCCCATGACATACTTCTCATCTCTACTAAAACTCATAAGAATGTGGGATGGCTTCAAAATGACCGTTGTTGCACCAACAAGTAGATAAGAATTTTGGCCTTTCTAAACAAGGGGTTTTAATACGAGAATTTTGTTCGTGGGGGACCATCCATGCGACAAGAGACCATTGCTACCCTTCTTGTCTGAATGATCCTTGTGATACTTGAACTTTCCTTGAGTACCCACACTTGTATACTAGATGGAAGTCGCTTGGATTTAACATGTTACTGGTTGGGTCGTTCCCTTGGGGTGAGTAATTTTTCCCAAGGCAGGCCCTCTATGGATAAATAAAAGAGAGAAAGTACATTCATTGTTCGATCGATCTTTGTTGAGAAACAAAGTGAGAACACTCACAATGCACTCCACTCACACTCACAAGATTTTTTCACTTTTCGGAACCCAATTTGAAATGTGGAGGTAATCTCTTATACAACCTAATATCAAAAAGGAATTTGGATTCTCAAGATCGCTATAAAGCATGAGAGAAGTGCATACATATTTTTGATGATATTATTTTGTAAAATAGATTATAAAACATGAAAAACACAAGTTCATTTTAACCACAAAGAAATGGTATGGATTATTTTTAATCACCAATTTGTAAGTGTGATAGTTTTTTGTTCATTGATCCCAAAATAAAATCTAGTGAGTTTGTCTATGATTCTTTTTAACATTTTTTTCTTGTTCTTTTTAAGCCCAAACGAAATTTAGTAATCCTAAGGCAAGAATATTAGCAAATCCTTAAGAAGGATTATAATTTATCCCCAAAGTGTTTAAAAAAACTTGATACAATGTTTTAATGATAACATGGTGGTGTCTTGGTCTTCATTTTATTTCTTCACTTCAATCGAGCTAACTTGCAAAAATTGGTTAATTATGTAAAAATAGAGACTGAAAACCAGTTAGAAGTCCAAATTATCAGAATGGAAAAAGGCACATATCAAAATAACCAAAATTATCCCTTTTACCCAACTATAGTATTGAAATTTGTAGGTGTGGTACAGTTTGGAAAGGTCAATGGTGCAATTTAGCACTATTGATGATTGAGAGTGGTGATCTGTAGTAGAACAATGACCGTGATTGCAGCGCTGTTTGGAAAGTGGCATTGTTTGGAGTTTAGGAAACTTGCGACTTAGTTTTAAATTTTAATTTCATGGGAAAGAAAAATCCAGCGATAGAGTTTTGAAATTGGTGTAGCATGATATAGTGCTGCTTGACTGGCAGCAGCTGATTTTTCTATAGACAACAAAAAATAACAAAAAAACATAGAATTTTGAGAAAAACATGATGAATTCCTCTAGATTTTTCATCCTTCTAGTGCCAAAATCTGAATGGTGTTCCTATACATGTAGAAACAAAAAGAAAAAACAAAATATTAGATTCAAATGCAAGATAGAAGCAACATTCCCCGTGAAAATAGATTGCAACATCAAAATAGGAAAGAAATGAAGAACAACACAATAAAAGAAATGAAATCCTATTCTAATGAGAAAGCCTTCAATCCCATGGGGAAATTGGTGTCATTAGTGTGTAGAAAATGACCCTTTCCCAGCTCCATTATGTGATTTGATGAAGATCCTTGATTCCTTGATGCAATTTTGACAAAACCTTGATAAGATTGATACAAAATTATGAACCTCAAAATGCAATGGATGAAGTTGTGGATGAAATTGTGTATAATAATCTTGCTTGGATTGTGGATGATCAATTCAATAGGAGAAGCCATATATTTATATATTTCAAGAATGGAAGAATAAGAAAAATGGATGAATGTGGGATAATAGACCAACCAATGAGAGGAGGCCATTTGTCAACATGTGATTGGAGGAGGAATGAGCATATTTTGATGAATGTGCAAATAAATGCAATCAAGTGGAATTTGAAATTAGTGAAATGACAAGTTGGAGGGAGAGGAAAATAGAATTAATTCCACTTGGCTCGAGACAAAGGACATGTAAGAGGCCTTTAATGCCTTGTTGGAAGTACTTCATCTCTTTTGGAGGGATTTTTCAAATTTTTCAAATGTTCGCTTTTCATGCCAAGTTGAGGGAAAATGGATGATTTAATAAATCAATTAAATTCATTTATTCGTTCAAGTTGCAAAATCTAGAGGATTGAGGTGATTAGGATTACATTTAATCATGGTTTGATCAGATTAAGTAGAAATTAGGTGATTTCACAATTTTGACTTAGATTTTAGGATTTATTTAAATCAAAGTTGAGAGGAATAATGATTTAGATTTAATTAAATAAATATTGATTTATTTAATTAGAGAGAGTGATTAAAATTAAACCAAATAAAGTTTAATTTATCTGATTTAAAGAGATGACATTAGAGATTTGATTAAATAAAGTAAATTATTTAATTAGAGAAGAAACTATAGGATTAATTAAACAAAATGATTTATTTAATTAATAGAGAAGAATGAATTAATCAAATAAAATTGATTTATTTAAGTAAGAGAGGAAATATGATGAATTTAATCAAATAAAGATTGTTTAATTAAATTAATTAGTAATGGGGGTGATTTAAGAAGAAATGATGTTAGTAAGATTAGGATTAGGTTTTTAGGATATAATTGTATATTTTTCATGTCTATAGAACCAAATCAAGTCACCAACTCTTCTAGGAAATTAGCAATCTCACGTTTTGTAGAATTTTCAAGGTGATGGCCTCTATCCATCTTGTGAAGTAATTGGTCGCCATGAGGATCCATTTGTGGCCAACACTAGAAATAAGATTTATCATTCCGAAAAAATCCAAACCCCATTGAGAAAAAGGTTCATGGTTACAATTGGACTTAAGGGCAAGGTGAATTTTTTTCTTTTTCCAACAAAGAATTGGCACTAAGTATATTTTTGTACCAGATAGTGTTCTTTAGAAAACATAGAGGGCCAATAATATACTACTTGCATGATTTTCAAGGCAGTAGTCTTGGCAGAGAAGTGTCCACCCTTAGGACTGCTACAAAATTCCATAAGAACACTTTCTGCCTATAGCTTATGTAAACATCACAGCAAGACATGATCATAATTTCTCTTAAATAAAGTCACTTCAATTAATACATACCTAGTGCCTTGCAGTTAGTAGTATTTCCTTTTGTGGAATGGAAATCCTATCAATTGCTACCTATTTTGCATATATCACATTTGATTTGCCACTTAGAACTTGTTGGACTCAAATTGATTTGAGTAAACCTGATTGATCTCCTTCTTAGCCTTAGAACTCGATTCATGTGCAAGGTACTCGCAAAGACCTATTCCTCGAACTAGCTTAGTTGGTTTGATGTCCACATAATACTCAAGGATCTTAGTGATCTAGTTGGCCCTCTTCTTTTTTATCTCTCATTCATTAATATACTCTTGTACACTAGGATGAGGATCCAAGATGGTGATTTGATTGGTTGACACCAAGTGTGAGAGCTTTTTTAGGCTTTTAACAATGGAAAAGATATATTTTCTACAAAGTTATACCTAGTTTCATAACCCTTAAGGGTTCTTAAGTTAAATGCAATAGGATTCTCTCTGTTATTCTCTTCATCATTATGAGTGAGCAAAGAAGTTATACTATACTAGCCATTATATACATAAAGTAGGAAATATTTAGAAAAGTATGGGCTAGCCAACACTAAAGTAGTATACATCTAGATATCTTTATTTTCTTGAAAGCCATTTTTCCCTTAGGGGTCAACTAAAACATTAAGTTCTTCATGATCATCAGCATGATAGGTCTTGCGATGCCTGAAAAGTTTGAAATGAACTGACTAACAAAGTTAATCTTCCCTAGGAAAGATTGCAGCCATTTCTGATTCACTAGTGGGGGTAACTCCATTATAGATCTCACTCTTTCAGGATCAATTTCAATTCCATCTTTGGATACTACAAAACCAAGTAACTTACCTTGGGTTACTCGAAATACACATTTTTTGGGATTTAAATAAATCCTGAACTATTGAAACTTCTAGAAAGCCTATTCTACATTATCAAAGTGATCATCTTTTGAACTTGAAAAGACCATTAGGTCATCTAGATAAATTAGAATGATCAAATTGATCAATCCTCTAAAAGAAATATTCACTGGTCACTAAAAATTTGCACCAGCATTTGAAAGTCTAAAGGGAATTTTTGCATGTATGAACATTCCCCACTTGGTGATAAACACCATTTTATGTTGGTCACATTCCTTTACATATACCTAGTTGTACCCTAAGAAACCATCAAGAAATGAAAACATCTCCAATCCATCAATGGTCTGCAAAGATCTGCTCCATTGATGGAAAAGGGTAGTGGTCTTCTAGCAAGTATTTATTAAGATCTAGGAAATCAACACAAAGCATAATGTCACTATTCTTATTTCAAACTATTACCAGATTAGACACCTAGGTGGAGTGCTTAATCAAGTATATGATTCAAGAATCAATCAATTTGATGAGCTTCTACGCCATTATCACCTTGAATTTTGGATTGATCAACCTTTCCTTCTGTCAGATAGGTTTTGATCCTTCCACCAAGTCAATGGTATGCTGAATTATGCTAGAATTGTATCCTCTGAGATCATCATAGGTACAATCTATAACCCTTTCATATCTAGAACACAAACCCCTTAGCCTGTCCTTATCTTCCCATGAAAAATTCCTTTTGAATTTTAGCTTTCTACTATTTCTCACATTGAGATCTTCATAATATTTTTCATCTATTATAAACCTCTATTTTTCCATTCCTTAAATCTTCACAATCAAAGAAATTTTCAAGGGAGATTATTCCCTTTTAACTGGATAACCTACACTTCGGTAGGTTGGGATCCTAGTTCTGAATAGTAGGAAACTCCTTCTGACTTCTCTATGAAGGTGGAAATCTGAATGTCATCTTCAAATGCTTTCCAATTCTAATTAGTGTTAGGGATTGATGGTTGAATGATGATGTGTACAACATTTTTCTTTGTTTCCGAATCGAGAAATAGTTCAAAATGTGAACCAATTGAGGCCATCTGGTCAGCTACACTGTTTTGGGATCGAGGGATGAATTGCACATTGAAAGCTTTAAATCCCTTAATCAAATCCCATAACTGATGTCCATATGACTTCATTCTTATATTTTTAGTAACTGCTTTCCCACAGACCTGGCTCACAATCAACTAGGAATATATAAATTCCTGCAACCTCTTTGTACCCATTCACTTGGAAGGAATAGAATCATGGATCAAGGATTGATATTTTGCATCATTATTAGAGAATGAGAATAAAAAATGATAGGCCTTGAGGGTGTCCAATCTTGTTGGGGACAATAATCAGACTCCTGCTCTAGAACTGGCTTTGAATTTGGTGCCATCAAAGTATAAGGCTCATAGATGGTTATCTGTTGGATCATCATATTCATCTCGATTATTCATCAGTTCTAGGTAGATCAGATCCTCGTCAAAGATGATGTATGAGCTGAGTCCCATGGCATGAAAATTGTTGAATGGGTCAAAGTCGATGAACTGGTTAATGAGTACTCCTCTTTAGGAGTTTGATCACTTGTGTCTTCTTCATCCTCCAACATCTTTGCACAATATCCCTCCTATTTTGAGAAGGAGGTATGCGCTACTTCAAAACATAATATTGCATTGTCCGCTATATGTTCAGGGTGCAAAGATTCAAATAAGATCTTCATCTTTGCCCCATGCTTGGTTGTCAATATCATATGGGACCAGTCAAGTGCTAAGTATCCACCAAGTTTTGCAATGTTATCTTTGGAAAGACACATCCCAAAGATCAGGGGAATTTCTATCACAACTACTTCTTGTGAGACTGTCTAGCTTGGACATGAAAGGAGGGTTAAAGATAGATATTTTATCTGACCAATGGTCATAACCTTCTTCCCATCCAATTGCATGATTCTCTTCTCAAGGGTCTCATACTTAAGCATCAAGGCATCATCCACTTGCTTTGGCATGATCATTGTACCAGCTCCCAAATCAATCATATTATTATGCAAAAGTTTATCTACCATAATCAATGTTAAAAAGAAAGGTGTGGGCTTTGAATTGCTTACCTATTTCTCTTTTACATTACCCAAGTTATTCATATAAGCTACAAATTTTAAAGCTTGATGGTCCAACATGGGTCCTTTATCTTTTCTTTGATTGCTCAACAAAGTTGCATCCATTTGTAGTCTTTGTTCCTCAATTTTTAATGCTTCTTGAAGCAACGCCTTTTGTTCAAGAATAGATATAACATCCCATAGGGACACGTTGCCAAGTACCTTCTTCAATTTCTCTACCACATTGAGCACTCCAACTAGTTGAACCTTGGGTTTAAATGATGGTATCTCCCTTAGCTTCAAAGGAAAATGATTTATCACGAATGGGTTCAGTATCTTATCCAGCTCCTTTACAATCAATGGTGAAGTTTGTTGCTATTGAGTTGGTCGACCATTCAGCTACAAGGTCTATTTTTCCTGCAATAGTGGTTGGAATGGTTGAGGATGGGCTAGAGTTTGTTGGATGTATTCTCCCATGAGCCTTCTCTTGGATCTCATGTTGTAGTTTGACTACACCTATGGAGCACTAGTCATCGGAGATTCATTTGAAAATACCACATCCTCTTCCTCCATCCATGAAAATGGTTGGTCAGGTGTAATATTTAGCTCTTTCTCCAAGGACATTCCTTACATTTATGCCCTAAAGTAGGCATTTTCCATTTCAAAAGACTCATATCCTTCCACATTTAGAAGAATGTCTTTGTTTCTTTGTTTTGCTACCTTTTGTTGCATATTTCCCCTTGAGAAATTTTGAGGCATATGGTTGTCATTGCATGGGAAGCACCATGTGTTCTCATATTATGCTTGGTTGTTTTGGCCTAGGATTAACTATTTACTCTAGCTATATTTGACCATCTACAATGACATGGTGACTGGAACTATTTGGTTTGTGAATGATTCTTCTTGACCTCCCCAACTCGAGGGTCTTTGGTATCTCTTATGATGATAGGATGGCCTTCCTCCTTGATAGATTTAATTGGATTGCTTTGAAGGGTGGCTTACTACTGCTTGATGAGAACTAACTCATTAGCAAAAGATCGCATGAGGATCTTCATTTTGTTGATGTCCACTTCTATAGAGGAAGAATCTGACATTATTGGCTACGTGGTGGGGTACACATACATGGATTGTGGTGGACCCGAAGCTGTTACTTGCATAGAAAAAATTCTTGTAGCAACTTCATCTCAAGGACTGTTGATTTTTTTTGCAAATATAGGCATTAGAGGTTGTGGTGGAAGCTTCCCCACATCGATTAAACTATTTTCCATGCATACAACCAACTCATATGCATTAGGTAGGATATATCCTCCCATAGAGGTTATCATAACCATAATATCCAAATTGAAAGCATTCATGTAGAATGTAAATGCCATTACAACTTGAGGTGGAGTAGTCATAAGGAACCTCTACCAAGTTTTGTGCAACCTAGTGTTGAATTCACTCATGGATTCTTGCGGAGATCTTTTGATGGTGATCAATTGATGTAACAACAAAGAATGATCTCTCTTCTCTAAAAAGTGTTTGAACAACCTTTCTCAAAGTTGATCCCATAAGTGAATAGAATTGGAAGTCAAAGATTGATACCATTATTGATCATTCCCTTTGAAGGAGGTCGCCAATAGTCTTAGAACACTATTTCCCTCCACTATGCTGTGCACCCTACATACCTCTGCTATGTCTTGAAGGTTTTCATAAGGGATTTTGAAGTCCTCCCCAAAGAATTTAGTAATAGCCTTGAGGGTATTAGTGGGCATGGTAGGCCAGACATCTAGAGGAGTAGGTGGTTGTAGAAAACTATCACTATCCTAGGTTACATAATTTATAGGAGCAAGAGGGGGTACATGAGCCATGGATAAAATATTCCTATGAATCAAATAAACTGGTATTCTTATTTGATAAATTTACCCTCTAGGCGAAGCACATAAGGATCTATATTTTGGGCTCTTACTCCTCACTCTATTACTTCTTACAAGCGATATAGAGCCAGTAAGTATTCTTCTTCTACATACCAAAGAGGGTAATCGAGACTATTGAAAATGGCCCTTTTAAAGATGCTCTTGTTTGGACTCTAGGAATGAAACCTCCAGTTTATTTCCTTGGCCTGATTCGAGAAATATTTTAGACTTCTAATTAGAAGTTCAAAAAACTTGTGTCTCACTGGGTGTGCTAGAAAAATAACTATTGATCATCAAAACTTGCACCTCTCTAACAAACATATGGTAAATTCAGTGAGTGGGGAACCAATATGTGCCTCACTAAATACCTCTAGGATTTTTATAGAAATCTGACTCTTCTCTAAGTTTGGGAGAAAGGTAGAAGGAAATGTAAACAAAAGCATGAAAAGTGGCAATGCGCCCATGCTTTTACAAAATTTCAAAACCCAACTTCTCTTTTATGAATGATATGATAGACATAGAATAACACAACCCTTCATTGTTGGGAAGAGAATGAATAATAGAGGCTATATACAAGCACAGTGTAGTCTTTTAAATATACTTGCATGAAGTGTTTGTTAAGGTATGATCAAACATAAAAGTTCCAAGAGTTAAAAGAAAGCATTCCAAAATCTATATAAATCCTTCCTCCTAATATAGAATAACATGAAAAAACAATAACCCTTAAAGAAAACAGAGAATTTCAATGACATAATCCAATTTCTATAGGCTATCACTTTATTGTATAAGATTACATCATCGAAATCAAATAATTAAACTACTCAAATTAAACTAGACACAATGTTCTATTCTAAATTAAAGGAAACATTGACAGAGGCCATATCATGCATAATTTCAAATATGTATTGCATATAGTTTGTACTTAAATATCAAATAAAATTTAAAACAAAGGCCATATGCCAATATTACAATAGTTTGAGTTAAAAGAGATATAATATGCTAGAGTGAAGCAGTTTTCTACAAACATTAATGAAAATACTCCTATAACTAAGGAAAATTAAAGAATTTATTTCCGAAAGGGAAAACTTCAGGAACCCTTTTCTTTTGTTTCCACCTCAAAATTATAGCTGAAAGGATAGAGAAACGTTGCCTTTACCCATAAGTATTACAGCTAGATTTCTGCACCTAATAGCTCACAATCTGATCATAGATCTTTAATTAGGTCACAACAATATTCACTCATCAACTCTCAATTGTTGCATTAATATCCCTTAGATATTTAGTAGGATTTCCCTCCATAAACGCTCAAATCCTAGAAAACAACCTAATGAAAGTTTTGTTGAGCAATCACATGGATTGGCAGAACTCGCTCAATTCTTCCTCCTAAAAACCAAAGAAAAAGTTATGATCTAACAAAATCTAAATAGAAAGGTCTTGAAAGCACTTCTATTCACAATGAAGAGATGATGTGTCGAGTGGGCAGCCATCTTCAGATTTATGAAAATCATCCTTGAGAAAACCTTTGCTGAGCTGACATAGGGCCCAAATTTCTCCCAAAAGGAAGGTGATAAATAAATCTCGCACAACCACCACGTGGTGCATTGTACACCTTTTAGAACCAATTTCTCTTTTGTGCACAAATCATCCCAAAGCCAAAAATATAAAACTAGAGATTGAAAGACTAAGGAAAAAATTGCTTCACAGTGCCTAATGACACTTGGAAGGGTGTAGCTTCAAGTTGAAATCTTAAGTTCTTGGAATAAAATTCTATCAAAGTTCTAAATTATTTATTCTTGAATTATATGCAACAATCCATATTGATGTCTTAAAATATAATTCTCCATAAATTTTTCTCTTCACCCTCATAAGGGTATAATTATCAATCATAGTCTTGTAAAATCAGTAAATAAAAATCCATTTTTAATTCAACACCAAATCCCTTAAACTTCAAAATATATGTATTCTTCAAATCTATTAGCATCAACAAGGAAAACAATAAATAAAGAAAAAAAACTTCTCATGCAAAGCACCATCTCAAAGTGAGAAGATGGCTTGAGATGATGGAAACTCCTCCATCCTTCGATGCCACCAGCCTCCAATATGATTTCTCAAAGTACTAATCCACTTTTAGTAATATTAGTAAAATCATCATCTGGTGGATCCTCATCCTCACCCTCAATACAAACTAAGTTACCTTCATTTTACTGATCTTTTAGTTTTCTTTTAATATGGTCATTGCCTCAAATTATATAATACCAAATTGTGTGACCCTTTTCATATAGTATAAACATGAGATTTTCCCTTTGTTTGTTCCTGAAATTTTATTATTTATTCATGAATATAATTCGATCTCCAATAAAAAATTTCCTTCTAGATCTTCTACTTTTTTTCTATTTTCTCTGCTAAAATGGCTAAAATCATATCTTCTAAGTTTTGAGAAGTTATTTGAGTGAGTGTAAAAATAATATTATTATATTTTCAAGGAAAAACATTTAACAATATAGCTCTAAAATTATCATCATCTACCAAAGCCTTGACTTTTTCTAGAGTTGCCTCATGAGAGAACTCAAATTAAAAATATGATTTGACATTGTGATACCATCTATTTTTAACCTAAATAACTAAATTTTTAGGGAAATCTTTCATTAAGTTCTTTTCTCCAAACTATTTATTCAAATCATCACAAATTTCTCTTGATAATTTGTCCAAATCTCCATGATGTAATTTAGATTTAGAGAGAGAAATACTAATAATAGAATTCACTTTATCATCTCTACTATTCCAATCCAATAACATATTTTCATATGTAGGTCGATTTTCCTTTCTGCTTACTATTCCCCATAATTTTTTATTCATTTTCATTTTCATTTTTCAAGTATGGAAATTAAATCCAAAATACTTGTCTATTACAATCTCCATATTGGTATATCCCATTTAAATTTATTTAAATCAATATTTGACACAATATCTTTCTTATACCACCATCACTCCATAGATTTGACCAGCCCACCTATGATGCTATTCCTTGTAGATTTTACATGGATTGCAAATTGTGGAATATGTGAAGATAAAGGAAAGGAATAACCCCACTATACATAACCAAGTTATGAAAAGAGATTGTTACTTTCACGGATTATTTATATAGATTACACACTACCACTTCATTCTCAAACTGACATAAGAAATTTTTTCTTAGGCCTCACACCTCTTCTAAACATACTCATTCTTGCAATTAATATCTTCAACATGAAATAACTTATACCAAACTCTATTTCATGTGCATAACTCCCTCATGTCATGTCCTTGCTACCTTTTTCTTCTACTGTGCTAGCACACCTATCACAAACATTTACTTCACTCCAACTACTTTGATACCATATGAAACAAGAACTGCTCAATAATTAAGGCTAAATGGTAGATATTTATTATTCAATGATCATGAGATATATTTATACAAGAGAAAGGTAAATTGTGTAATGACATAACTAGCAACATAATAAGAATTGTATTTAATAGTTAATGTAACAATGCAATAACTTATATGCTAACATTATTTACCATTGCATGCTTTTAAATTATGTTATCTTTCTAATGAATTGTCACCTTGTGTTTTTATGGTCTTTTACATCAATTTCTCTATTATAATACACTATTTCTCACCATATTACCTTCCCTTTCATTTTAATGATGCATTTTTGTTTGAATTAACTATTAATTATCACAATATTATCTCTTCATGGTGTTATTATAACTACAAGGATTGGTATTCTAACTAATACTCTTGCATATCCTTTTGGGGTAGATCTTTCTTTGTGAAATAATTATGTTTGGATTTGTCATATTGAAACATAGGAAAATAGGGGTTTATCAAAGTGAATGAATCAAGATGATAAACCACTAATTTTTAATATTAAACATTCAACTATGAAGGAAAAATATGCATATAATAATCAGAAACTAACCCTAACTATTATAGAAATGAAAAGGAGAGTTTTTAGAGCTTAGAATGGAGTGTACCTTGCTGAAAGGAGCTTGTTTTTAGGGAACACATGACTCATTTTCCTTTAGTGGCGAATGGGTCCTTGTTAGGGTTTCTGAAACAAAAATTTAGGTTTTGTTCCTTGATTCCTCCACTCTCAGATCCTCAGTTATCAGCTCCTGAAAACCTGTAGAAAATTTTGTAGTCTTCTTTTCATGTTCTTGCAGTATGAATGGAAAATTTTGCAACTTGACAAATTTGACACTTTTGTTTCAATCTTGTTCTCCACTTGATCTTTGAGCTATGAAATTCGAAACACACTTTTAATGAGAGAAAAACTTTATGATTTCTAGTGAATAGGGTTTTTCCTAAGTCAAACCCCTTGTAGGTAATTAAACCAAATGATGAAATAATGAAATTGAAGCATGAACATGAAAATTATGTAATATTGATACCTTAGAAGTTATCTAGGAAGATAAATATTCAATCTAACATGTAGTGGCCATGAATAATATGTTGAAAATGAAGGTAAAACTATACTAAAAATGTAGCTTAAAATTTCTAAATCATGTGTAACTCCCTAGATTCAATTTTAGTATTTTTTGTCACAATCTCTTGTGTATGATTAATCTTGAATTAGATCAATTTTAATGTTGTATAAAGTAGATAGAAGATTGATAGAAGAAATATAAGACATAATAGAAAGGACACCACATGTATGTGGAGAAAACGCTTTCGAGTAAAAAGATCCACTAGAATTGTTCTTGCTTGTATTATTTAATGTTTGAATGAGTTAAAATAATATTGATTCAATTCTACTTGATGTGCGTCTTTGTTCTTCAACAAATATTCTTTAGAACCTGCAATATTTTCTCACAAAACTTTCTCCTACAATGGCTGCAATAATAGACAATATTCTTTCTTCCAAATTCATAAGAGTCAACAAATGGCTGCAATAATAGACAATATTCTTTCTTACAAACTCATAAGAGTTAACAAATATAATATCACAAAGGAACTTGAGAAAATCCATGACTAGGGTTGCCAAGTTGAGTTTAAACATGAATTAAAAAGTCTAACAAGAGTCTCTCTCAAATTTGGCACCCAACACTAAAGTATTGACCTCATAGTTATCAAAAATATCTTTTGCAAGATCATCCTCAAAGAAGGCATCCATTCTAAGTTCCACTTAACTGAGCATTACAAATATATTTTCCATGCATTAGTTGGACCTCAATTATTCCAACTTGTGTACCCAAGATGGGCCCAATTTAATCTTTGCTAATTGGAACACATCTGTTATCGATTGATGAAAAACAATGTGCATGCATGATCCTACATCTATTAACTAAATGTATCAACCTATTATATATCCATGCAACTCAAGTCAACTGAGATTAACTAACATGCAATTGAAGATAATTGAAACATAACTGTACTAAATTGAACTAAACTTAACTGAATTGAACTTAACCTAACTGAACTGAATTGAACTTAACTGAATTGAATTGAACTTAACTGAACTGAATTGAACTTAACTGAACTCAACTGAACTGAATTGAACTGAACTTCGTAAACACCAATCCCATGCATAAATCAAAATACCTATTTTTTAGGAACCTAGGATGCATTTCTAAAGTGTACTCAATTCACCAACAAGTTAACTAAACCAAAGGTGAGACCCACCTCCCATGTAGGCACCCATATGCTCCTATTTATTAGGAGCTCTCCTAGGGCATCCCCACATTCTCCCATTGTTTAGGAATAACTAAAAATGCCAAATTAAACTTTTATTTCATTTCAAATTAATCTATTCCTAATCTTAGAGTTGTGAAACCCATTCCAAATACTTACATGACACATGAAATAAGTTTAGAATGCAATTTAAAAATGGCATCCTATTCCCAAAATTCTCCCACTTGAAATTATTATTGAAATTATTCTAAACTAGGAATTATTTAATATAAATCAAGTACAGGACTGAAGGCCAATGGCCTTCCTACACCAAGAGAACTTTTCTGTAGGAACCAATTTCATAAGATAATCTATAGCATTGACCAAAGCATCAACTTTCTCAATCAATACCTTCCCACTCTCAATAATTTCTCACACATAGTGATACTGCACATCAACATGCTTAGTACAAGCATGATACATAAGATTTTTTGCTAAACAAATAGCACTCTAACTATCACATTCAAGTTGAATTTTCTTGCAATTAAAACCAATACCTTTCCCAAGACTTTGTAACCAAACTTCCTCTTTGGAGGCATGTGTAGGAGCCATGTACTTTTCTTTTTTGGTGGAAAAAACAACTGTGGGCTGCCTCTTACTCATCCAACTAATCGTAGCTCCAAGAAAATTAAATGCATAACCATGTGTTGACCTCGGACTATCCAGGTTTCTTGCCCAATCTGAATCAACAAAACCTTGTATGTCCAATGATCTATGCATAATATCAATATCATTAGCACCATGACAAACCAAACACTAATCAAAATTACCTCATAAATATCTAAACACCCTCTTAACATAAGTCCAATGTTTTTTACCAGGGTTAGACATAAACCTACTTAGAGCTCTTGCTGCTTGGTCTATATCTAGTCTTTTACAGACCATTGCATACATAAAACTACCAACTGCAATAGCATAAGGAATGTCAAACATTTCCTCATTATCAAAATTAGATTTAGGACTCATGTCTAAAATTAACTTCATGCCAACTGGTAAAGGAATATTAATTGGTTTACTGTCATGCATGTTAAACTATTTCAGACTAGTATCAACATAGGTGTTTTGAATTAAGAAAATATTTATGTTACCTCTATCTCTATTGATCTCCATACCAAGGATATATTTTGCATCCCCTATATCTTTCATCTCAAATGTGTTAGAGAGTTGTTCTTTCAATTATTTGATCATTACCTTGTTGTTACCAATAAACAACATGTCATCAACATACAAGATAATAATTAAAAGTTAATCATGAATAAAGTTCATGTAAACACAATGATCTTCCTCACTCCTAACATAGCCAAATTTTAATGCAAAAGCATCAAACTTCTGGTACCACATTCTTGGTGATTGTTTCAATCCATATAAATATCTCTGTAACCTACAAACCAATTCTTGTTTTCCTTTTACAAAAAAACCACTAGCCTACTTCATATAAATCTCCTTATCAAGATCCCCATACAAAAAATCCATTTTCACATCCATTTTCTCTATCTCAAAATAAAAAGCAGCAACAATAGATAAAAGGAATCTAATAGAAGTTAATTTAGTAACAAGAGATAATATTTCATTAAATTTAACTCCCTCTCTCTAGGGGTAGCCCTTGGGTGCTAATCTAGCCTTGTACCTTTTGAGATTACCATCTACTCCAATTTTCTTTTTAAAGATCCATTTACAACCAATGGCCTTTCTTCCTTTGGGAAAACTCTCAAGATCCCACGTGTCACAAGTATCCAAGGAAACCATTTCCTCATGCATAGCTTGTGTCCAAAGCTTGTTTTCATATGAAGACACAACTTCCCTGTAGGATCTAGGTTCATCATTAGTACTTAACAAAGCAAATTTACAACAAAATTAAAGTGGGTTATACCTGCTAGAGAGATTTTATTGTCTTTTGGATCTTCTCAATGGGGTTTCTTCCACTTCCTGAATATTCTCATTATGAACATCTATCTTAGAACTCTATGAACTCTCCTCATCCAATCCATCTAATTTTTCTTCAACATGTGCATCTTCTTGCTTCTTAGTATTTTTCTCAAAATGCACTGTTCGAGAAGTATCCTTCTCCTTTGGTTGTTCTTATCTTGAATAAGCTCTAAATTCCTTGAAAATCACATCCCTTGACAAAGTAATTTTTTGGGTTAGAGGATTCCAAAGCTTGTAACCTTTTACATTGTCACCATAACCTATGAATATGAATTTTTGTGCTTCTAGATCCAATTTAGATTGATTTTCTTTAGGAACATAAACAAAAGCCTCACAAACAAAGATTCTTAAATGTGCAACACTAGGCTTCCTACCTAACCACATTTCCTAAGGGGTTTTCTCTTCAATAGATGAACTAGGAGATCTATTAATTAAATAACAAGTGCATACATCCTCAACCAAAAGGCACCAATCTAGCTTAGAGCTACTTAACATGATCCTAGCTCTTTCCATTAAGGTTTGGTTCATCCTCTCTACAACTCCATTTTGTTGTGGTGTATATGCAGTATTTTTTTGTCTCACAATTCCTGCAAGCTTACAATAATTATCAAATTTTGTAATACAATATTCACCACCATTATCTGATCTCAAAAAAATTATTTTATGTTTTGATTGTTTCTCAACTAAATCCTTAAATTCCTTAAACTTATTGAACACATAAGATTTGGTAAGCATAAAATTAATCCAAGTGTATCTTGAGACATCATCAATAAATGTGACATAATATCTATATTTTCCAATAGAGTCAATATCCATAGGACCCATAACATCTGAGTGAATAATATCTAATAATATTTTAGCTCTATTTGTTGCTTTAGGAAATGAAGATTTTGATTGCTTTCCAAACACAAAATTCTCATAAAAATAATTTTTTCCAATATTGTAATCAAGAATACCATCAAAAAATTTATTATTATGAATGGTCCTAAGATATTTTTCACCTATGTGGCCGAATCTATAGTGCCACAACACACATGCATTTTCAGCTTCAATTACATTGGCTGATTTATTCAAATTGGAGGTATTCGGTTTAAACAAAGTCCCAATCCAATATCCTTTAACAACCACCATATTCCCTTTCACCAATATACAACCACTTTTATCAAATGTCACATGCATTCCAGAATCATTAAACTTAGATACATAAAATAGATTTCTAGCAAGACTTGGAATATGTAAAAAATCATAAAGGATGTTAACCCTACCATCATTGAAACACAACTTTCCCTCTCCTTTTCCCACAATATTTGTTGTGCTATTATCTCCAAAGAATAAATTGCCTCCATCATATTCAATATACTTTGAGAACCACTCCTTGTTAGGAGTCATATGATAGGAGCAACCTGAATCAATAAGCCAAGAGTCATCACTAACATTCTTACATGAAATAATCAATGCATCATTACCATCATCCAAGGATTTCTCAGTAGAAGCATCAAAATTCATTTTCTTTCTCTTATAATCCTTCTTTATGTTTCCTAATTTCCCATAGTTCTAATAATCTACCTTACTCTTACTAGGGGTTTTAGACTATCCTTTAGACTTACCCTTTCCTTTCTTATCTACCTTAGATTCCTTTTCCTTCAGCCTACCTCTTACAAACAAGGCATCTTGGGAGCCCATTTTAGAATTCCTCCTCATATCCTCTAATAGGAGAGTAGGAATTATATTGTCCATCTTTGGATGTGCACCACTACCACTAATAGAAACAATTAGATTTTCCCAAGATTCTAGTAAAGAACAAAGTAACAAAATGCATTTATCTTCATCCTCTACCTTTACATCTATAGTTGTTAACTGACTCATAATAAAATGAAAAGAATTTTAATGATGTGCAATATAATTGCCATCTTTCATCTTTTAGATACAACTTATTAGTAACGATTTTATTTTGATAGATATCACCTATCCTCTTTCATAAATCAAATAGAGTATTTTCAGCTGAAACATTCAAGAGAACAAAATTAAAAAGATATAGTCTTATGGTTCCTCTTGCATTCTTATTTAACTTAGCCCAATCCTCATCTAACATAAATTTAGGTGTCTTTGTCTTATTACCTACAACTAACCACTAATCTCTCTCTTCAAGGAGATCTTCCATTTTTAATTTCCACATTGCATACCCAGATCCATTGAATATTTCAATATCTAAACGAGAAGTAGAACCCATTGCAACACACTAATTTTTCAAATCAGCAATTGACACAATATTTAAAGCTCCTAATACAGCTAAAAAACCTTCAAAATTTTAAGAGAAAGGAATCCAAAACTATACCAAACCTCTAGCTCTGATACCAGATGTTTAAAATGGAGATAAAACTATAGTAAAGATGTAACTTAAAATTTGTATATCTTATGTAACTTTAGATTCAATTTTAGTATTCTTTGTCACAATCTCTTGTGTATGATTAATCTTGAATTAGATAAATTTTAATAATGTAGAAAGTAGACAAAAGATTGATAGAAGAAATATAAGATAAAATAGAAAGGACATTGCATGTATGTGGAGAAAACCCTTTCAGGTAAAAAAATCCACCAGAATAGTTCTTTCTTGTATTATTTAACCTTTGAATGAGTTACAATAATACTAATTCAATTCTCCTTGATGTGCTTCTTTGTTCTTCAACAAATCTTCTTCACAACCTGCAATATTTTCTCACAAAACTCTCTCATACAATGGCTGCAACAATAGACAATATTCTTTCTTGCAAACTCATAAGAGTTAACAAATAAAAAATCACAAATCCACTTCAGAAAATCCATGCCTAGGGCTTCCGAGTTGAGTTCAAACATGAATGAAAAAGTCAAATAAGAGTCTCCCACGTAGTTGGCACCCAACAGTGAAGTGTTAACCTCATAGTTATTAAAAATATCTTCTATAAGCTCATCCTCAAAGAAGGCATCCATTCCGGGTCCCACTTAACTGAGCATTACAAATATATTTTCCATGCATTAGTTGTTACTCAAAGATTCCAACTTGAGTGCCCAACTTGGGCCCTATAAGTTAAGCTTTGTTAACTAAAGCACATCTATTACCGATTCATGAAAAAAAATGTCCATGGATGACCCTCCATCTATTAACTAAATGTATCAACTTGTTATTTGTCCATGCAACTCAAGTTAACTGAGATTAACTAACATGCAAATTAAGATAACTGAAACATAATTGAATTGAACTTAACTAAATTAAACTGAATTGAATTGAATTGAATTGAATTGAATTGAATTGAACTGAATTGAACTTCATAAACATCAATCCCATGCATAAATCAAAATCCCTATTTCGCAGGAACCTAGGATGCATTTATGAAGTGTAATCAATTCACCAATTAGTTAACTGAAACAAAGGTGAGACCCACCTCCCATGTAGGCGCCCATGTGCTCCTATTTTTTAGGAGCTCTCCGAAGGTGTCCCCACATGCTCCTATTGTTTAGGAATAACTAAAAATGTCAAACTAAATGGTTTATTTCATTTCAAATTAATCTCTTCCTAATCTTTGAGTTGTGAAACCCATTCCAAAGACTTATGAGACACATGAAATAAGTTTAGAATGCAATTAAATGACATCCTATTACCAATAGAATGTAGATCTTAATCCTTCAATAAGGTGTGAAATAATGCTCACAAGTAGATCTTCAATGCTACATCCAATATCTTAGCTCAACAACATGTATGAATGCAATATGCCTTTGTCATGATCAAATGATCTTGAATTGATGAAATAAACCCTTGATGATATACCTTGAAATTATTTTAAAAATTCTCTTGTAGTTCTCTATAATGCTCTTGTTAATGTACTCTTATGATAACTTGAACTTTCTAGGAGAAACAATGTGAATTAACCACGTATTTATACTAAATCTAGCGATTAACCCTTAAATCCAAAGAATTCAAGCCAACACAAGATTTGGAAATGAACATTATTAAAATCTCACTAGAATCAAATTTAGAATGGGGGTCCTCATTAAGGGAAGACCCATTCGCCACCTAGGGCGAATGGGTCCTAGAACAAGTTTTTAGGACCTTGCCTTTGGGGGGTGAAATAACATCAAAAACCCATGTCAAATGTGCAAAGAAAGGGGAGTCATATAGAGGGAGGACCCATTTTCCACCTAGGGAGAATGGGTCCTAGCACCAATTTATAGGGCCTTGATTTTTCCCAATTAATTTTTTTACAATTTGAATTATGGGTATCGAGATAGATCTTCATAAGGTGTCACAAATAAGGCTTAAATTTAAATTAAATGGGCTAATTAACTCTAATTAACCAAAATTAATTAATGAGACCCTAGATAAGTGTGAAATTTTGTTACAACACTTTACAACACCATAAATAGGGTACAATATAGGGACATTTTATTAAACAGGGTCCCAAGGTCAATGTGAATATGTACAACACATTACAACATTAGACCGAGGAAAAATTAGGTTAATTCAATGACAATTATTCACAAATAAAGTAAGGAAAAGGGATATTTTTTTGTTACAACATTTTTCCCCATGAAAAACTCACACTAAAGTAGACATTCAAGACACTTTAGTATGCAAAAATAACAAAGATACATAATCATACCCTATGAAAGGCCAAGAAAAAAAAATAAAAATAAAAGGGATCAAGCACAACTGTTCCAACATGATGTGGAATGAGGCCATGTATGACCTTTAACGTGCACTTATCACTCCAGGGTAGTGGAAACTCAGTCTATCCACTAGGTAAGTTATCCCAAAATATGTGTATGGTCACTCTGTGGTAGTGGAACCTCAGTCTATTGACTAGGTGAGTTATCCCAGAATATGTGTATGCTCACTCTGGGGTAGAGGAACCTCAATTTTTCCACTAGGTGAGTTATCCCAAAATATGTGTATGCTCATTCTAGGGTAGTGGAACCTTAGTCTTGCCACTAGGTGAGTTATCCTAACGAGGTGGAAAATGAGAGAATCATACTAGCCTCTCATACAATACCAAATTTATCCACTTGACAACTTCAATCAGGCACCAAAATGTAATGCTTTTTGTAAATTATTTTGAATGCATGTAAATTTTTTTTAAAGAGGATTTACCTCTATTCGTGTAAGGTCTTCTTCTTAAGGAGCACTATGCCTAATGTGTCCAAGATAGGATAATTCAAGAATATTTGATTGACACTTATGATATTCCTCATTTTTATCATTTAATGAATGAAAATCATTTGCTTTCAAATATCACACTCATGGAAGACATCAAACCTAATTACACCACCAAGAAAAGGATATGTCACAAGAAAAAATAAAATCACACCATGAAATTTTCTAAAGGATGTCATCGATGTATTCCCTGAATTTAAAGTGGTTGCTAAACCATTACTATGAGAAATTTCTTTGATGTAACCAATGTTTTGTTCTAACACATGGGAACTTTCCTTAGAAAACCATATGATAAGTCATATGTTTTTAAAAGAAGTTGCGTCATCAAATAGGAAAGAAGGTTTTCCCCCAAAAATACACAAGGGATCTATGAATTCAGGGTCAATATGTGTTGCTACAGTGTTGTCATAGAGCACAAAATTTTCATCATTCCCCAAATACTCATGGAACTAGAATAATGACACAAAGAGAGTGAGAAAAAAGAATTAAAATCCTTTTTGATCAACATGGAAGAGATCTAAATATATTGATTCCTTGTGTCATCCCCAAAAGAGAAAAAATAAATAAAATGAAAAAGATACAATAAAAGTTTTTGGTTCAACATGGAAGAGACCTAAATATCTCGACACCTTGCATCATCCCCAAAAAGGAAAATGCAAGACAAATAAAAAATTATTATGACATAGAGAAGAATGTAGACACATATAGAGGAATGTACAAAAAGAGAGATACATCAAATGGAACAACACGTGGGATTACATTATGTGCATCCAATCACATAGAGAAAATATGAAAATGAAAAAGACTAGTTATGCATATGCGATTCAACCTAGAGGAGGTCATGTGCATCCCAATCTCGATCTATATAAATTGAAGGAAGACAACTAGCTAAATGGGTAATGACAAGTGTTGAACTAGGAGAAGCACGAAGTTTGAATCTCTTTTAGGAGGTTTTTCATTTAATTTCACGGAAGAAGAAAATAATTTATTCAACTCATCATGCACTTCTTCATCAATATTTGTAATGTTAATGTAATCATCTAGATTAATCACAATGGGAGGTTGAATGAAAATTTCTATGGAATGATCTTGTTTATGTTGTGGTAATGGTATAGAATCATCATGTATTGCTTCAAGTAAGTTTAGATTTTTATTTTCTATGTTGTTCTCGTCTTCTTGAGTTTGTAATCTACAACCAATAGCACATCATCTATGCCTATTCTCTCTTGAAATTCAATTTCATTTCAATCTATTTTCAATCTGTTTTTGTGTAAGAGTGGGTTTGTCAATCATAGGTTTCCTCTCTTCCTTTGGAGGGATAGAATAAAAAATAGTAGCTTTTTCAACCACTTTCTCTTTGAATTTATAAACTTTTTTGACACTAGGAGGGACAACGAGATTGTTTGTGTTATCTCATGGTCTCTTATAGGAAATGGTAGGAGGTTTTTTTGAAGGTTGTTCTTATATGTTCAGAAGGTCTTTCGGTTTTATAATTGATTCATCAAGGATAGGTGTTTCAGTTATAGGTTTAGGCATTTTTCGAAGGGATAATTATTCTATTTTATTTTCCTTGAACTTTTGATATTATTCGAAAAATAAATCCTCACGAGGCTTGATAGGTTCCATAGGCTCAGGACAAAATAAATCTAATAAAAAATTCCCTCAGGCTAATGTAGGATAAATCCACTATGATTCATAGTATATATATCATTACCAATAGCAAACATTAGACATTTATGCACAACCAAAGAGATGAAATTCATGGAGAAAATCCATGGATATCCTAGCTTCATATGAAATTGTTTGGATTGTGGGATGATGGGAAATGATACATTTAGTGTTTTTAGTCCAACCCTTAAAGGGAGATCTATCAAACCTATCATAGGGTAAGAAAACCTATTATGTATCTTGATCCATGCATTCAGGTTGTCATATGTTGCTTGATATAGCTCATGCACATATAAGAATTATTCAGTGATCACATTCTCTCAACAAATGGGATCAATCAATATCCCATTAGTGGGCTTGTCATTGATTCGACCAACTATAAAAAGAGGACCATCAGGTGTACGTTTCAATATGTCATTTTGTGAGAAAGCAATGTCAAGAGGCATTTTAGTTGAGCCCTTACTAGGTCTAGTTCTAATAAATTATATTATTGCAATTGGTTTTTCTTCATTCATGTTTTCATCATCCATGTCAACATTCATCACTTCATTCTTTATTTTGCTAGCTTTAAAAAATGAGATATTATGCTTAGGCATGGGATTTGTAAATATTTGCAAATTTTGATTAGGAGGAGCTACATACTTATCACCTTGATCATTCACAACTCTGATTTGAAGTTGATTATTGTCAATAAAGTCTTGCACAAGATGTTGAAGACACTTAAAACATTATGTACCATGTCCACTTTGTTGATGGTAATGAAAATAAGAATTTTTTTGAAAGCCTCTAGGCAATGGTATATTAGGCTCACATTCTTGAATAGGAGGTAACATAAGCATATTCTTGTCAATAAGCTATACCATGATATTATGAAGGGTATTAGGTAAAGGAGTGAATTCTCTCTCCCATTCCCTAAAAGGAGTTATCATCTTGATATCAGCCACTTGATTATTACTTTAATGAATTTTTTGAGGAGAATTTAATTGTAAAAATCCCTTATTTTGCTTCATGAAAGTTTGATAGCTATTTTGAGTTGTAGATTTGGATTCTTTGGTATGACTAGGGGGATTTTTCACATCATGACCGTGAGTCACATTTTGGTAATCATGAAGGGTTGTACATAAGTGTGTGAAGGATGGAAATCTTAATATTTTAATTTTTCTTTGGAGTTTATCTTGTAAGTTGGCAATAATTTTTTTTTGAAGGTCGGCATTAGGAATCTTAATGTTTACTTGTGAATAAAGTGTATGGTATCTTGCTATGAAAGCAATCATTTCCTCATCTTCTTTTTTTTGCATTTAATTAAATCAACTAGGGTCATCTTGGGACCTATGTGAATATGGAAGTGGTTATAAAAGGTATCAACGAGCTCATTGAATGAACCAATTGAATTGTTTGGTAAAGAAGAGAACCCTTCTATAGAAATATCCTTCAAGGATATAGGGAATAGCTTAACCAAAAGTTTATCCTCAAAGATGAAATCACTACACAAGGCTATGAAAGTAGAAACATGGCTTACAAGATCTCCTTTTCTACCATATTTATTGAATTGAGGGACTTTTATAGTTTGTGGAATTTGTTTTCTTAATATGCCAAAAAATAGTGTGTTGGATTTGATGTATTGCAAAGGTTGATTTTTGCTATTTTGTTGTAATGTTGCAACTTGTTGTTGGAGGGATATCATAGCTTGCAAAATGGAGCTAATGAGAGGATCATTTTTTATTGTAAGGTCGAGGGGAATAAGGTGGAGTGGTGTATGTATGTAGAGGGCTAGTGAATTGTAGGTTGTTGAAGGTGGATTATTGAGGAGTTATTGTTCTTTTTTGGACAAAACTAGAAGGGTTTCCTACACGAATACTTAAGAAAGTGTATATAGTGCTAGTAGGTATGATTGTTGTGCTTGTTTAAATGGTTGTGGTAGGTTCCAAGGTTTTCTTAGGTTGAAAGGTTGTTGCGGATTGTGTACTAGTGTATATAGTAGTGGACATTGGTATTGTGAAGGATGGAATTCGAATTCCACCTTGGCTTTGAGTAGACCCCAAATCTTGAGTAGAACTAGAGATGGTAGGGATGGTGTTGGTAATATTAAGCACTTTTTTTGTAGGAGGTGAAGTCATGGAAAATGAAGTATGAAAACTATGAGCCATGGAGGGTTGATTATCAACACTATGAGGAAGAGATCTAGAAAACCCAAGATCCATGGTGAGCCAAATATCATGGGATGGCATGAGCCTCAAAATTCGTATTACAATAGTATTTCTAATAGGACACGAAATTGTAAATTTTATACAAGTTTTACAATCCCAGTGTGCAAACCCTAAAATACAAAAGGGTAAATGTCATAACCTAGAATGAAATGCAATATTTGGATTCTAAGCAATGTAATTTACTGATTATATAATGCAATAAACTAAAAATGAAATGATCTAAATACAATTTTGAATTTTGAAAATGCACTAAATGAATTAATTTAAGATAAATGTAATGAACTTGATGAAACAACAAATGATAAGACTGAAATAGGAAAGTAAAAATAACAAAAAAAATCCTAAAACTAAGATTGCAATTTATAGAAAATGTAGATTAGTAGCTAATAGGGACTTATTTTCTAATAACAGTGAATGGTTTCTAGTTAGGTATTTTTGAGATGTTTCTATTGATTTTTGAGTGATTTTTAATACTTTTTTAGATGGCAAAAGGTTTAGGTTTGACTTGATTAGGGACTCATTCACTAGTAAAGGTGAATGGGTCTTGGTTAGATATTTTAAATCTATTTTTGAATAGTTTTCAAGCTCTCATAATATCTTTCATTTCCAAGTCTGAGACAATAAGTTTCAGTTTCAATTTTTCCAAAAATCCAATGTGAAAATTCTATGAAAAGATGAATGCCAAGGCCTAGGTTGAAATGCAATTGTGTTTTCATTTTCAATTGAAAATTTATGTAATCTAAATGATATGCACAATGACTTATTTTTTTGTATTTTTCAGATTTAGAGAGATGCAAAACAACGCAAATTGAAACCCTATATGAGATGCAAGTTTTAAATGCAAAGTAATAAACCCTAAATGAGATCTAATTCAATGCAAATCTTAGTGAAAATGAGTGAAATATCTAATATAGGACGCAATGGAATAATTCAAAATCATAAAATTGCAATATTCAATGAGTCAAGTTCACCAAAATAAAACATTCAAAAATAGGGTTCATCACCAAGATGCATGGATCAAGATTATGAACTAGCTAATTTTTCACTATGTAACATTAATTATGAAGGAAAAAAATGTAAATAACAATAAAAAACTAACCCTAACTATTATAGCAATGAAAATAAGAGTTTTTTAGAGCTTAAAATGGTGTGTACCTTGCCACAAGAGCCTTTTTTAGGGAAAAAATGACTCATTCATCTTTAGTGGCGAATGGGTCCCTATTAGGATTTTTGAAACTAAAATTTGGGTTTTATTCCTTAATGATTTCACTCTAAGATCCTTAGTTATCAGCTCCTAAAAACCGATAGAAAATTTTGTAGTCTTCATTCCATGTTATTCCAATATGAATGACAATTTTCACAACTTGACAACTTTTACACTTTTGTTTCAATCTTGTTCTCCACTTGATCTTTGTCCTATGAACCTACAAACACACATTCAAGGGGAGAAAAAATTGTTGATTGCTAGTGAATAGGGGTTTTCCTAAGTCAAACCCCTTGTAGGTATTTAAAACAAATGATGAAATAAGGAAATTGAAGCATGAACATGAAAATGATGCAATGTGGATACCTTGGAATCTGTCTTGGAAGATGAATTTTTAATCTAACATATAGTGGCCATGAAGAATGTAGATCTTGATCCTTGAATAAGGTGTGAAACAATTCTCACAAGTAGATCTTCAATGCTACATTCAATATCTTAGCTCAAGAACATGTATGAATGCACTATGCCTTTGTCATGATGAAATGATCTTGAATTGCTACAATAAACTCCTGATAATCGATCTGAAATTCCTTTGAAAATGATCTTGTATTGCTCTATAATTATATTTGAATGTAATCTTATGATAACTTGAACTTCCTAGGAGAAATAATGTGAATTAACCCCATATTTATACTAAATCTAGAGATTAAATCCAAAATTCAAACAATTCAAGTCAACACCAGATCTAGAAATGAACATTATTAAAATCCAGCTAGAATAATATTCAAAAAGGGGGTCCTCATCAAGGGAGGACCCATTCACAACCTAGGGTGAAAGGGGCTTGGCACAAGTTTCCAAGACCTTGTCTTCAGGGGGTGAAATAAAATAAAAAATCCATGTCAAATTTGCAAAGGAAGGGGCATCCTATAGAGGGAGGACCCATTCACCACCTAGGGAGAATGGGTCCTAACACCAATTTCTTGGACCTTGATTTTTATGAATTAAATGTTTTAAAATTTGAATTATGGGTGTCACGATGGATCCTCGAAAGGTGTCACAAAAAAGGCTCAAATTTGAATTAAAGGGGATAATTGATTCTAAGAGAGGGGGATGAATCATGTCAAGGCCCAAATTCATAGAGGGACAAGGGAAGAAGGCTACCCTAACTTACCTCAGCTTAAGGGAGTGTTAGGAAATGCAGGACGAAAATGATGAAGGTTATAAGAACCTTCAATCACTCTACAGACCCAAAAGTCGAAATGGGGCTAGGCGAGTCAGTTTTTGGCATCAACAATAATGTCTTAGGTAGCTCTCTACCTCAAGAAAAATGTGTGGCTCTGAGATGACAATGTAGTGGATTGGCATCTAGAAAACCAATGGACTAAAGAGACAAGGTTACACATAGGAAAATATACTAACAACCTAGCTAGCTACTTTTGAAAGGAAAAAATAACACTGTGAAGTAGATAAAGTATGTATGAATGTGATAAATTAAATACACAAGAGTGAGGATGATAAGAATGATCTCACAAAGGTGCTCGTTCACCATCTAGCTCCAAGAATTCTTCTACCTGCACACAAGAGAGGGAAATTGTTGGGGGGTTGTATAGGGGCTTACCTCAGTCAAACCCCCATTTTGGTGTTTTCACCTCCATGGGAAACCAAGATAATGATAATGGAGAAAGGTATGATAAAGCAAGAAATGAAGGAAAGAGAAAAATAGCACTATAAAATAGAGTTATGCTACTGAAAAAAATCATAGAGGAGAGGATTAGAAAGCTTACCACCTCCACCAAGAGCTCACTAGCCAATGGGGGAGAAAATGAGAGGACTCAAGCCTCTGTTACAATCGTGCTTGTTCCACACTTTCTCTATGAATTTAATGGGGTGTTGATGTTGTTGCTATGGAGTGCAAAGTGTTGCTTGAGAGTGATGGACTGGATACTTAGAGCTTGTGAATAGATGAATGCAATGATTAGAACTATGTAGATATTAAATAAATGAAGAAGGGATAAATTTGAAGTAGAGATGAAGGAAAAAAACCATATTTGTGTTGGTTCATCAAAAGGGCTTTAAAAATCAACCTCCAATGGGAAGTGTAATGCCTCTATAGGTTCTAGATGCGAGAATATGCTAGGGATGTAATTGTGCAACATATATGTCTACACATTGTGTGAGTGTCCCCAATAGTTATTCCCCTATAGACACACAAAATAGACACCAAGTGGAATGAAGGAAGTAGGTTTATGTAGAATTTTTCCTTTAGATTTGGTTTTCTAAGGTGAGGATGTATAAATGGAAAATATCCATAATGGGTGAAAATTTTCTCCTATACATTTCCCCCCCACTTTAGCAAGCGTGAATACTAATGAGTTATTCAATAAAGTAGATCAGAGAAGTAGTAAATTTAAAAAAGTATACCTGAATCGTCAAGGAAGTAGACCATGATCTAGCGAACCTAAGAGTCTAGGAGAAGAAAAGGACTTTGAATATCTTCAGAGAACAATGAAGCTTAAGAAAGCATTATACAGACACACATACCTACAAGGAAGGTGTCCTCCAAGATATGTCACATGAAGTATTCCAATAAAATTGCCTTACATACCCATAGACCTGCAAGGAGGGTCTCCACCAAGATCTCCCAGATGAAGGAAATAAAAAAAATGGACTTCTTAGAGTCAAAAAGTGGCTTCATGGGCGCACCCATAAAGCGACATGTTTACCTGTAGATTGAACATGTCAAGAAGCATCCATGCAGGAAAGTAAGCGAATAGTCACATAGACTATCAACAAGCTAGAATAATTTCAAAGGGGTCCCTCAGGAACCCTTCAAAAGGAGGAGGGGTCCACTCAATGTAGGCACTATTTGAAAGTGAGGTCTAGTTAGGCTATCCCCAAGCTAGATGCAAATGAAGTGAAATAGGTCTACTCAGGCTGCCCCCAAGCCAGACGCCATAGAGTTCATTTTTAGATAGAAAGATTCAAAGGGGGTCCCTCAAGAGCACTTCAAGATAGCAAGGGGTCCACTCAAGGGATGCATTGTTTGAAAGCTGGTGTTTTCTTTCTCGAATTGATTCATTATCAAAGAATCCTTTTGAAAGATGTTCACTTCATCAAGGAATTTGAAAGGAAGAATATGCCCCCATGTGAGGGGAAGATAAAAGTTGTTCCCACTTTGGAGGAAGGTCCTCAAGTTATTTTTGCAAGTATGGATTTGTTTGGTGGTGTCATCATTAATTTTTTCATTGATCTCAACACAGTACTAGTTGAGTAAGTTGATTATTTGCCAAGTTCTTTTGAGAAATTTGAGAAATAATGAAAGCAGTTTTGAAGTGTTTTCTGAGTGTGCTCTGGTATTATGGTCTAAATTTCTTCTATGTTGATCCTATGCCTGTGCAGATTTGTAGGTGTGTTCATGAGCTTCAATGAATTGTATATCCTGAGTTTTAGATTCTAGTTCGGTGGATAGTAAAATTTATATTCATCATTGTGTGAACTGGTTTGTCAGAGTTATTTTTTTGTGGACTAGAAGAAATGTTTTCGCTCCACAGTCTTAAGATACGTGGTTTCAGATCTTGCAGATTTGGGAGATCACTCTTTCTTGTAGTCTTTGTGTTTTGAATTTTTTTCCTATGATTTAGCACTCTGAAAGACCTGCTTCAAAGCTCCTATGTTTTGTTGGCTAGTCTAGTTAGACTTGTGAAGAGTTCTCCATGAATAAAATTTGTTCAAGTTGTTGTGGATGTACATGAGGTGTTGCTTGAGATGGTGAAATGACTAGTGAAGTGTGTTGAGCAATCCACATGAGATTATCTTGTTGGTGATGCATGTACTTCAAAAATTATTTGTGTTTTCATTAGGCTTGGCTAACCTGGTGTTTAAACGTTATGTTAAGATTTTTCATCAATTTGAGAAATCATGTGTGTAATCCAAGATATTTTTTGGCTCATAAATTAATATGTAATTGGTCCTCTCACATTCTTATCCACTATGGGAATGTTGAGTAGATAACCTAGTTTGAATTTGTATTTTGAAATTTTATACCCGTGTTGGCCCCATAATTGCCATTACACCAAAATATCAACCTGTTAATGCCCGATACAACTGCCAGAGTTAAGAGATCCATAGGACATGATTAGTCCATATCATGAATTCTAAGGGGAGCACTGACCATCTTCCAACAAAGTCCCCCTTAGTGCTACTCGAGGGGATTTAGCTCGACACCTTTGGCTCTAATACTAATTTTTGGCCCCACGGTTGTCGTTGCACCAAAAGATTGACCTGTTAATGCTCGATATAACTGCCAGAGTTAAGAGATCCATGAGAGGTGGTTATTCCATGTCACAAATCTTGAGGGGAGTGTTGACCATCTATGAAAAATCTGACCTTTGTGAATGTTTCTAAGGTTGATAATGGTATAAAATCAAGTCAAGTTGTTGTGAATTGATAATCCATCCATCATTCGATTCGAACAAGAGAAGAGTGTGTCAACAAGTGTGAAAAGCATAGTGTGGAAGAGTGAATCAAGGAAACAATAGTTTATTGTGTCAATATTCTGATCATGTTACGAACTATGTGGAAATCCTAGTGGTGAATCTTTATCTATCTCTTTGTATTTTTGTATAGGCAGTGAGCCTACCTTTCTAGACAGTGAGTCCTAAGGCAGTGGCCGCTTAATCTAGGTAGTGAGCTTCTGTATCTAGGATTTGAGCTCTCAGACAATGAACCTATGTATCCAGTTTTTCATTATACTATATTGTGAGTTAGTCCTCACTATGGTTTTTCACTCATTGGGTTTTCCACGTAAATTTGCTATCTCTAGTTTTTTCTTTCTATTATTTATATTTCATGTTCATACTTAATAAAAAATTGATGATAAAGTGAATTGATTAAGTTTAGAAGTAAAATAATTTGATACAACTAATTCACCCCCTCCCTCTCATTTTTCTTTTGAATTTCAAGAACTGGTATTAGACCCATGTTTCCTCGATGAAAAGATTAATCGCTTGAGGTAGATCAAATGGCACACAAGTTGCAGGTTTCTATTTTTCATGGTGTTGTGAACCTAAAATTCGTAACCTACACAATCACAACAAACATATCATATTGTTAGATCAAATGCAAGAGAGAATCAAGGATCCCCATGAAATTAGATTTGCAACATTAACATAGGAAAACAAGTGAATAAAAATAAGTAAACAAATCCTATTTTTAATGAGCACCTATCAATCCCGTGGGAGAATTGGTGCTGATTGGTATGTCGAAATCAGCCCTTTCCCAGTTTCGATTTGTAATCTTGATGATTGTTGATGGTGATATTAGCTTAATGGAATGAATAAGATTAGCTCTCAATTCAAGAGAGTAACCTTGCATGAAATGTGTGGAATGAAGATGAATTTGATTATAGTAAGTTCACTCAAAGTTGTGTTGTTGAAATGAGGAGAGAAACCTTCAATTTATAGATTTCTAGACTAGAAAAGAGAATGAAAACAAGCAATGTGGGATCATCTAGCATCCAATGGCCAAGTGCCACTTTTCAAGATGTGAATGGCTGAAGGTTGTGCACATTTTGGCCAAAGTGCCAATAAATACAATTAGGTGGAATTTCAAATTTGAGAAATGATATGTGAGAGGGAAAATGGAATGAAATAAATGTCACTTGGCTCAATCCACAAGGACATGTAAGAGGAATGAATGCCTTGTTGGATGTAAAAATCCACTTGTACTTTTTGAATTCAAATTGAGGGAATATTCCCTTTTGATGCCATGTGAGGGAAAATAGAGATTTAATAAATCAATTAAATCTATTTTCATGTGCAAGTTGCATTCTCTAGAAAATTTTAGTGATAGGGATTAACTTAATCAAGATTTTGATTAATTTAATGATGGATTAGAACTTGTGACAACTTTGACTTCAATTGATGAATTAATTTAAATTAGAATTGAGAGGAATTGATTAATTAAATAAATGATTTTGATTTATTTAACTCGGTGGGAAAATGTTAGATTAAATCAAATAAGGTTTAATTTATTTAATTTAATAAGAGGACTTTAGAAAATTTAATCAAATAAAATTATTTATTTAATTAAACATAGACTTGAGAGTAATTAAATTAAATTGATTAATTTAATCAAAGAAGAAGAAATACTTAATCGAATAAACAATGATTTATTGAATTAAGAGACAGAATATGATGATAAGCTGAGAGTATGATTTGCGAAGAAATATTGTAAATAATCGAGATCAAGTGTGCTGAAATGAATTTACATTTTCCATGACTAAATTTTTCCCCTCTTTAAAGCAATGTACTTGTTGCATTGATTCAAAGAATAAATTGTTGTGATCAAAGTCAAAAATTTCTCTATTTTTCCAAATGGCCCATAGTTGCCCCAGCAAAAGGATTATGCTGGTATTTTTCCCCCTCAAGAGATGGAGTGCAAACGCTAATTTTCCGGTTGATATCATGATAAAATGTGAGAGTAGTGGTTTTATTGATCAAAGGATGAAAGATAATAATTTTTTGATGTAAACATAATGATGTATAGACAGTCATTGACTATGGGTAGTCTCGTGTATACCTTGATACAACACACCGATTTTTAGATAGAAATGTTAGTAAAGATAGAGGAATAAGAAGAATAAGATGGATGGAAGGAGGATCTAACAAGAGTACATTATGATGATGATGATTTTCTTACCAGGAGTTGGGATTTTCAAAGGTCCAATTACTTTATGTTTGATAACACACATAGATATGATGCGTCAAGGTATAAAGGACCATGATGGCATTGTACCTAGTGTGATAGACTTTGACTCAAAAATTAGATAGGAGTATTCTTGTTCACACTTAGTGTACATACTTCATTCAAGATGTAGCTCAGAAATTCTAAACATCTCAGGCCAAAACATAGGAAATCAAGCTTTCTTATGTGGTCAACAAGATATCTAAAACATCCTCTCCACAAACCAAACAAAGCATATATGACTAATTTATTTTGTAAGTGTATCCCACAATCGTAAAAGATAAAAAAAGATAATGATTTTTGCCCCATTCCTTTATATCTAAACCTATTTTGTTTAGGCATCATCGAGAGGTCCTTGGAATGAGCACAAAATAAGATAAGTCAACAAAGACCAAGAAAAAGTAACCAAACAAGCCAAGGCTAAACTACTGCGGAGTACCTAATGCTTATGTCCATCGTACAAACAATTCATCCTAGGACATGTAGTGATCAGGGTTTTGGTGAGACTAATTTGGGTGATAAGCTATCGATACTCTGAGTTGATCAACTTGCTTGCTTACTAACTTAGGCTTGAGACTCTAATGATTAGGTGTTCACTTTGGAACCTGTTAAGCTTGCTTCTGCCTACCTCACCAAAGGATGAAGGCAATGATTGATTTATTATAAGTGATGAAAAATAGGGGTGAAAGCAAGATGAAATGGATGCACCATTTTGGATTTTCAGATATTTTGAGGTGTTTTACCAATGATTTTTGTATTTTCAAGATTTTAAGATGGAGAGACTAACGAAAAGACCTATCCTAGGGGTCTCAGGAGCTTATCCATAGATTATCCTTGCTTATGTTATACACGCAGAGAACACATAGTTCGACTGAAAACAAACCTAATGATGATAAGATGGGCAAAAAAATTGCCATTTTATTATGGCAGATGCCTAAGGACTGGCCTAAAATGTCTCAGGGGATGATCAAAGATCAATCTTGCCTATGTTCAAGCTCAGAGATGACGTAATTCAAACAAGGTGAAAAACTGACAAGACTCGATGATGAATTTTTATTTTTTTTTGATATTTTGACATGTTTTTGGGGTTTTTTATTTTCTAAATGTTTTTGATGATTTGGATACAGATATTTGATGATATTACTTCTTTTTTTTAGGATTTTGTTGAAAAAAAAGCTAAGGTTGATTGATCAAATTAATGGATTGATAGTTTTACCAAGTGTGTTAAGTCAAACAAAAGTGATAATGCACTCGTAAACTCTAGGAAGTTGTGTTATCCTAGAGTAAACTCATACACAAGAGGGTAGTTTGACTAAGTTTGTTATGTCAAACAAGTTGATGGATTGGATAATTTGACTAAGTGTGTTAAGTCAAATAAGATGATAATTCACTTGTAAACTCTAGGAAGTTGTGTTATAATAGAGTAAACTCATACACAAGAGGGTGGTTTGACTAAGTGTGTTAAGTCAAACAAGATGATAATTGATTGGATTCGATTGATCAAGATTGATGAAACTTGATTTGGAATAAAATTGTTTTGATGATTTGATGTGGTGCTAACATGTGCATTAGATGTGAATGATATGAATTATTTGGATTAATGTTCGATGAAAGATAAAACTTGATAAGGAACGTCTTCTTGTAAAAATATGCCAAGGGCTAGTGACTTATATTTTTGGCTCAAAAATTCTTTGACCAATTTGATATTATGTTCGCCAATGTTTAGATCACCAAATAAGTTGGAGGATATAGATCAAGATTTATTCATGAAGCAAGATGTAAATATTTACCCCCAGTGTCTAGCAATGTATGGAATACCATGGTTGAATGCTTGGATAGGTGTGTGGATGGATGTATATGGTAAGAATTCAAATGATGCAAAGGTTTATCTTGTGACAAGATAAGGTGTTTGAATAGATGATGCTCATTTAGATAGTACTTCATGGCTCAGATAGGGATAGTATTTCTTTGTATTCTTTGTTATCCATATGTATTTGATTTTTACTTCATGCTTAAGTACTTTTTCTTTAATGATGTTATTCATGCTTTGATTCAAACCTTTCATTTGATGTTGGTCCCAATTTGTGGATGGGGTGATGGGTAGATGAAGATTCATGATGTGATGGGTTGTAGTATTGACATCAATTTCATCATAAGGATTCTTCATGCTCCCTATGTTGACATTTGCTTGAGATGAAGTTGCCCCTAGTTTTGTGGAAGGATCACTGATATGTTTATATCCCTTGCTTGTCGAATAACCAAGGCCTTGATGTTTAGTATTGCCAAAAATATGCACTGGTTCTAGGATACCCTGTTCATGTAGGCCTAATCCTTTACCTTGATAGTTCATCTGCTATATTTTTTTATCTGCAATAGGAAATGATCTACCTTGGAAACAAGGTGCTAATCCTTCTCTTCTCTGTTGTGGATCTTCAAAAGTGACAACTTCTTTATTGATGAGGTAGCTTGCCCTAAGAAAGGTGAGTGATCCAAGTTTATAAGTGATACGATCCTCCATATGTGGGATGACTTCTTGATTGATAGCTTTAGCTTGATCTTGTGAGATATCATATTGTAATGCTTCTTTAAGAGGTGTTGATTATTCATTGTCCTCATAAAACTCTTCCTCAAGATTCATTTCACAAGATGTTTCTAATTTACGACTTCTGTAGGAGCCCTCTTCATGATTTATTTTTGATATGTCTCTAGATTTCTCTATATCTTGATCATGTGTACAAATGTTAGGAGCAGGAGACTCTTGTTCCTCAGTAAGAGTATGAGACTCTTGTTTTGAATGATGATCATCTACGTGTCTATCCAAAGAAATAATCTGATGGGTAGATGGAGGAGTATGTGCTATATGGATATGATCATTATTTGTGACATCTTGTATAGATAGGAGAGTTTCCATCAAATCATTGTAGTATCTTGGAGATACAAATTCTTGATCTTGATTAATTTTGGAATTTCTTTTGACATGCTTTGGATCAAGTTTTTGACATGGGTCGATTTGAAAGGATGGATTTTCTACAAGGGATTCTTGGATATTTTGATTAGGAATGGGAAGTGGATCAATATCTTGTCATTCGTTGAGGATTCCTTCACTATCCATAACCATGAGGTAAAAGGATGCTAATATTTCCTTGAAAGGACCATTGCTAGACCTTGATGGAATATGTTGATCATGCTTTGGAATGAATTCTTGAGATATGTCCTCTAACTCATTAGGTGATGTAGAGACATTTTCAACATGATCATTGGTCAAAGGATCTTGGATTATGTCAATAGGATCAAATACCATCAACTCTCTTTGAAATAGATCTTTGTAGGAGGGATCTTGATGTATGTTGATTTTATCATCGGATGAGGTGGAAACATCTTCAAGGTGGTCATTGATGGATAGATCTTGATCATTGTTTTCAACAATTGTGGTGGGAATCTGTTGCAAGCTTTGTTGAGCGAGTAAGGTTTACTGATATGCCTACCTTTGCTATGCTAACAATGCTTGTTCTTGATCGTTTTTTGATATGCCAACAAAGCTTGTTGTTGGTCGTGTTGTTGTTGTTCCAACAAAGCTTGTTTCTGTCTTGTTGCTGTTGTGCCAACAAATATTTTTGTTGGGCTCCTTGTTGTGCTACTTGTTGATGGAATTGTTCATGGATTGCTCAAAATAGTGGCCAAAAATTTTCTTGTGCCTATTGAGCCTAGTGTTGGGCTTGAGCTTGAGCCTGTGCTTGTTGGTTTTGGAGTGCCTTTTGGCGGGCAACTTGTTGAGCAAATTGCAACATGTTAGAGAATGAATTTGTCTTGTTGTATTTTGGTGGTGGTGGTGCTAGATTGGGAATGGTGTTGACCATTGGTCTTGCTTGGATGGTTTCCATCTATTGTATGGGATAATTTGATATGATGCTTTGATTTATGAAGGGGTTGTTGCTCAGATTCGATTGGTTGATGGCTAGTAAAGGGGGAAGTCTCATGCCTTGATTATTTGGTTGATAGATTTGTAAGTTTTGGCTTTGATTTAAATCTACCGTAGGAAAATATGTTCCAAAATTTAGATTGGGGAAAATCACATTTGTTGTACCATTGAGTTTTGTAGGAGATAATGATCCCATGTATGCATTGTACAAATGTAAGTTTTTAAAATCAATTGGCATTGTAAGGCTTGGATAGTTTGGTTCAATTGGATTACTCATGATATATGAATCAGGTTTATATTCCATTTTTGTCTTGTGTTTTGAACTTGTTGATCTCTAAGGGGTTTAGGACCAATGATGAGATGAAGGATGAAAGGGGTGAATGATATGGGTGTTTAAAGTTTTTGGAAATTTGGATCAACTCTAGACTTTAGGACTTGTTTTGATTCAATTTTGATTGATGATAGTTTGATTAAGTGTGTTAATTCAAAAAAAGATGATTATGCACCTATAAACTCTAGGAAGTTGTGTTATCTTAGAGAAAACGTGCACACAAGATGATAGTTTGGCTAGGTGCGATAAGCCAAACAAGGTGAGTTTTGATGATCAACTTGTAAACCCTAGGAAGTTGTGTTATCCTAGGGATACATTCGCTCATGAGAATTGATAATTTGACTAGGTGTGTTAAGTCAAACAAGGTGATGTTGATTTTTCTTAGAATTCTAGCATAAGTGATGTTTCCAAGGTTCCAAAAGTTGTTGGTGAGATGGGATTTGATTGATGTTTGAGGGATAGGTGAATTTTTTGACTTGATCTTAGATGAACCTAAGAGGGACTTGTTTACAAGACCAAGGTTTCAAAGAACATGCTTTTCCCTTAGATTAATTCAACCAAAAGACAAATGTTTGCATGAAAGAAAAATGACTGAAAAGGGACCAAACACATGTCTGGTTCAATTGTTTCTTATCTTGCTTAGAGTCAGTTCCTTTTGACACAAGTACTTTCTTGATCATGTTTTTCAAACTGAATGTCCAATGTCCTAACTTTATTTTATCCCAGAAAGTGTATTATGTGGAAATCAAGGCAAAGGTTTCCTAGGTTTAACCTTAGTGAAAACAAATGATGATAAAATCCAAGCACTTAGAAACCCCTAAGGAACGAATCCCTAGGGAAAACAAGAGCACTTAGATTTGTCAAAGGATATTTGTTTCCTCCAAAGGGTTTGAAATTTTGAAACTCTTGTGAATTTTTTTTTTCAAATTTTTTGAGACCCAAGCAAAGTGTTTTGATTCCAATGATATGCACAATCCTAGGATGAATAGACCATATTTTTTGGGATCCCACTTGGATGAATCCAGCTATGCATATTCACTGTAGATGATTAGATGCTTGACCACACAAGCTCCCCCTTATAGTGCACTCGCTTCTCAGGTCAGCCAAGCATTAGTACCCATGAATATACCATGACATACTTTTTATCTCTACAAAAAAACCACATGTATACACGGGGCGACTTCAAAGGACATGACCTTTTGCACCAATAAATAGATAGGATTTTGGCCTTTTCTAAACAAGGGGTTTTAATTCGAACTTTTCATTTGTCGAGACTGACCCATGCGACAATAGACCATTTCGACCCTTCTCATCAGAGCCAACTACATAATAATAGCTTCTCTTTTAGTACCCACTTTTATATCCCGGTTGGAAATAAAATTGGCTTTAGTGTGTTACCGGTTGGGTCGTTCCCTTGGGTGAGTAATTTTTCCCACAAGGAAAGCCCACTAAGATAAACAAAAGTGAGTAAACATATTCGTAGTTTGATCAAACTTCATTTAAAAACAATGGGCGAACACATGCAATAAGTCTACTCACACTCACAAGATTTTTTGTTCAACTTTAAACCCAAAAATGAAGTGTGGAGGTAATAATTTTGACAACTTAATATCACAAAATGACTTCTGATTCTCAAGATCATTGTGAGGCGCAAGAGAAGTGCATACGAATTTCAAATGATATTAATTTGTGAAAAGGATTACAAAACATCAAGTACACCTGCTCATTTTAAACCTCAAAGCAGAAGATGAGTTATTTTTAAAGCACCAACTTTGAAGTGTGAAAGTCTGCCTTGTTCAAGTTTAGACCAATTCAAAATCTAGTAAATGTCTAAGGTTATTTTTAACCAAGAGGATTAGGTCAAATGATTAATTTTCACCAAGAATGAAAATGGAATTTTTTTTAGGTCAATAAGAAATTAAAAATTCTTTTGTGAATTTTTCCAATCTTTTTTTGGCTTGGTTTGATTCCAATATCAACCTATAAAAGAAAATACAAAGCTAATAATTCACAAATTTTCTTATGTATTAATGCATCAATCATAAGTTATTAAAGACAATGCCATCTCTTAAAAAATAAATTATCCTCCTTATATTGCTTAAAATTCCCTTATACCGCTGCCTTTTTCACACATTTGTAGCCTCTACCACCATACTGTAGATGGTTAAGGCAAGTGGCGCGGTGACACGGTTGCAGCTTGCACAGTCAACCAATAGGTTTTACCGCATTACTATCGACAACAGGGTAGATGACTGCAGTAATGCAGTGGCAGTTAGCAATTATCATACTACCATTGGGAGTTAGACAAGAGACCGCGGGACAACGGTGGTGGTTTTGGTCAAGAAGTCAGGTGGGTTTATCGCAATACCATGGATAGTAGGATAGCAGACCATGGTAATGTGGTGGCGATCAAGTGATAGTCAGGTGGTTAACCACAATACCGTAGAAAGTTAAGCAAGAGAGCACAGTGATGGTGGTGGGTGATTACCTCACTACTGCTAGTGGTTAGGAGGGTAACCATGGTGATGGTGGTGAAGATGAGGGAAGACTAGCATGCTACTACAGGCGGTTAGGTAGGAGACCACGGTGATGCGGTGATGGTCGAGGAGGCGATTAACCACTCTACCACATGGAATAGATAGTTAGGCTGTGCTATGGTGGTGGACACCGTAGTACTGAGAGTGGTGAAGGTTGATGGCATGGTAAGGCGGTAAAATGCGGTGGAGACAGTGAGTGGAAACCGCAATACTATGGTTAGTGAGGAGTCAGTCCATAGTATGGTGGTGGATATCGTAGTACCGTGAGTAGGGTGAATTGACAATGTAGTGAAGCAGTAGAAGATAGTGAAGAGAGTGAGAACAAAAATGAATAGCGATGTGGTTGCAAGGTAAATAGTAGGAATAAAGGCCGAGAAAAATGCCCGACACTGCTATACCATGGGTGAATGGACTAAGAGGCTTGGTAGCGCGGAAATGGCCAGCCTAGCTACATGGAAAAAAATGCGAGGAAAATCATGGGAAAAGGAGAAATATGTAGGAAAGCCTGTTCGATTTATGATTTGATTATTTAGATTATTTTCTTTCAATATGCATATATCAGTAGTTAGGCATAAAACGTCACGATTCATAATTTTTTTTTTTTCTAAATGACTCTCTTCTCATGTAATGATCTGTAAAATATTTTTTAAAAATGAATAATGAGTAGAAATGACTGTTAATAAAATAGTAAGACACATCAAAATGAACTGACACTTCTTGCAATAGAGATACAAGTGCAACTGTAAAACAAATTCATGTGGCCCTCCTTCTAGTGCCAAAATGTGAACCCAGAATTCATAACCTCCACAAACACAACAAACATATCATACTGTTAGATCAAATGCAAGAGAGAATCAAGGTTCCCCATGAAATTAGATGGCAACATTAACATAAGAAAACAAGTGAAGAACAATAAGTAAATAAATCCTATGTTTAATGAGCAACTATCAATCCCATGGGGGAATTGGTGTTGATTGTTGTGTCGAAATCAACCCTTTCTCAATTCCTATGTGTAAGCTTGATGATTGTTGATGGTGAGATTAGCTTCTTGAATGGAATGAATAAGACTAGATCTCAATTGAAGAGAGTAACCTTGCATGAAATATGTGGAATGAAGATGAATTTGAGTATAGTAAGTTTACTCAAAGTTGTGTTGTTGAAATGAGGAGAGAAACCTTCAATTTATAGATTTCTAAACTAGAAAAGAAAATGAAAACAAGCAATGTGGGATCATTCAACATCCAATGGCCAAGTGGCACTTGTCAAGATGTTAATGGCTGAAGGTTGTGCACATTTTGGCCAAAGTGCCAATAAAATAAATTAGGTGGAATTTCAAATTTGAGAAATGACATGTGAGAGGGAAAAGGGAATGAAATAAATGCCACTTGGCTCAATGCACAAGGAAATTTAAGAGGAAGAATTCCTTGTTAGATGTACAAATCCACTTGGAATTTTTGAATTCAAATTGAGGGAATATTCCCTTTTGATGCCATGTGAGGGAAAATAGAGATTTAATAAATCAATTAAATCTATTTTCATGTGCAAGTTGCATTCTCTAAAATATTTTAATGATAGGGATTAACTTAATCAAGATTTTGATTTAAGTGATGGATTAGAAGATGTGAAAACTTTGACTTAAATTGATGAATTAATTTAAATCAGAATTGAGAGGAATTGATTAGTTAAATAAATGATTTAGATTTATTTAACTGAGTGGGAAAATGTTAGATTAAATCAAATAAGGTTTAATTTATTTAATTATATAAGAGGACTTTATAAACTTTAATCAAATAAAATGATTTATTTAATTAAATAGAGACATAAGATTAATCAAATTAAATTGATTAATTTAATCAAAGAAGAAGAAAGACTTAATCGAATAAACAATGATTTATTGAATTAAGAGATAAAATATGATGATAAACTGAGAGTATGATTTAGGAAGAAATTTTGTTAATAATCAAGATTAGGTGTGTTTAACCAAATGTACATTTTCCATGTCTACAAGTGTTGATTATAGTGACTAGAAAAAATAAATGAGAAGTTATGTTATTTCACTTAGTTTGAACACCTAGAAAGCTATAGAGGCAAAGTATGTGATACCAACAATTGGTCCTTCCTCTTTTAATGAGGTTGTAGATTTTAATGAAAATGAAAGAGAAATATATGCTCTCTTTAGTGCTTCATCTAAAACCGAAAGAACAAAAGTTATTTCTCTGGCTATTGCTTATGAAGTATGGACAAAATTGAAAGAAATTTATGAAGGGAATGATAGAGTGAAGTTGTCAAGGAAGCTAATTGCTAAGTGAAAATTTGAGAAATTGAGAATAGAAGATGGAGAAGACATTGCAAGCTATTATCAAAGAGTTGAAACTATAGGAACAAAAATCAAAAATCAAGGCGGTACCATGACAGATGAAGATATAATTGAGAAGATCTTGATGACCTTACCAGAAAATTATAGTAACAAAGTATCTACTCTTGAAGAACAATATGATCCATATAAATTTACTAAGGAGCATCTATTTGGTGTCTTGACTGCATTTGAAATGAGAAAATTTGCAACAAATGAGGAGAAGACTAAAACAAATTTTAAATCAATCAAGATAGAAGATTATATGGATGATGATGACACAAAAGATCTGGAAGCAAATTTCATAAGGAGATTGAAGAAAGGTATTGGTAAATACAAAGGTAAGTTTCCTTTTAAGTGTTTTAGTTGTGTAAATATTAATCATTATGCATCAATATGTCCTAATAGAGCTGCACAAAAGAAAAAAGACAATAACAATAATTACAAAGATAAGAAGGATAAGAATTTAAAGAAGTTGTATTATGCCAAGGAAGATGTAGGAATTTTAGATGATGAATCTGACCTTGAGGAAGATAAAGATGAATGTTATTTTCTAGCCCTGGAAAAGAAATGTACAAATGAATTTGGTCTAGAGATTAAGAAGGAAGAATCAGAAGGTGTTGTGGTGACTTCTTTTCATGCTAGATAGGATGAAGAATTTTGGGTAATTGACAGCGAATGCTCAAATCATATGACTAGAGATAAGAGTAAGTTTACTGAACTTGAAAAGTATCATGGAGGAAAATTCATGTTTGGAGATGACTCTAGTGCTAAGATTGTTGGTAAAGGAACACTTATCTTTGATGGAAAACACAATACTGGAAATGTTTATTATGTAGAGGGTTTAAGGCATAATCTCTTGTGTTGAACAAATGTGCAATAAAGGTTTTAAGCTTTTGTTTCAAGATAACACTTGTGAGATCAGAAAAGGATCTAGAACTATGTTAGTAGTTGGAAGAAGAACTCATGGAAACACCTATCAAATTAAAGGTGGTGAGGGTCAGTGTTTTGTTTCTCAGATTAGTGAGAGTTTGATCTGGCATCAGAGGATGGGACATGTGAATTTTGATAATCTAGTTACGATTAGTTCTAGGAAATTTTTCAGAGATCTTCCCAAAATCACAAAGAATTCAAATTCAATTTGTAGAAGTTGTCAGATGGGAAACCAGAAAAGAAATAGTTTCAAAGGAGGATCAATCATCTACTGAAATACTACAATTAATCCAGACAGACCTCTATGGTACTACAAGAACAATAATCCTAAGTGGTGATAGATGTTTTATGCTCTTGATTGATGAATACTCTAGGATGACATGGGTTAAATTTATTATAGAAAAGACTCAGGCTCTTGATAGATTCAAGGTGTTTAAGGCAAGAGTAGAAAATGAGGAAAACCTGGGAATTAAATGCTTAAGGTCTGATAAAGGTAGAGAATTTACTTCTTGTGAGTTCAATGCATTATGTGAAGAGCATGGCATAAAAGGATATTATTATGTTGCTAGAACCCCTTAACAAAATGGAGTTGTTGAAAGAAATATCTGGACTATTCAAGGGGCTGCTAGAAACATGGTGAAAGAATCAAATGTTATTGATGTGTATTGGAGAGAATATATTCATTTTTTTTTTTACATTCTTAACAAATTTCAAATCAGAGATAACAAAACTAAGACTCCTTATCAGTTATGGACTAGTAAGACTTATACTATGAAATACTTTGAACTATTTGGTAGTAGATGTTACACTAGAAGAGATGAAGAAAATATTGAAAATTTTGATGGTAGATGTGATGAAGGAATTTTCCTTGGATATTCAAATTATAGCAAGGCTTACAGATGTTTTAATAAGAGATTGAGAAAAATAATTGAAAGTAAAAATGTGAAGGTTGATGAAGTAAGACTAGTGGAAATAACTGAAGTTGAACCTGATGATCCTATCTACGTGCAAATACAAGAAGAAGAAAATGGAGAAAAAATAGAGTGAAGAAGAATAAATTATGGAACTTGCACCCAATAATCCTAAATATGTTCAGATAGATCATCTAGAGGAACAAACAATTGGAGACAAAAGTGAAGGAGTGAAGACAAGAAGCAAAGTGGTTGAGGTAAACTTGTGTTTACTTTCTAATATTGAACCTAAGACTGTGAATGAAGTATGTAATGATGAAAGTTAGATGAAAGTAATAAAATAATAACTATAGAAAATAGAGAAGAATGAGACATGGGACCTAGTCCCTAGACTTGCAAATAAGAATGTAATTGGTTCAAAATGGGTATTCAGAAATAAGCCGAATTAAAGATGGCGAATTGGTAAGAAATAAATAATGAATTGTATGTAAAGGATACTCATAGGTTGAAGGAATATATTTTGAAGAAACTTTTGCACATGTAGAAATAATGGAGGCCATTCAAATGTTCTTGGAATTTTTAGCTCATTAGGACTTCAAAGTATATCAGAGGGATTTCAATTCTACATTTCTAAATGGAGAACTAGAAGAAGAAGTATATATGGAGCAACCAGAAGGTTTTTCACTGTTAGACAAAGTGGACATGGTTTGTAAGTTAAATAGGGCATTGTATAGACTAAAGCAAGCTCCTAGATCTTGGTATGCCAGATTGGATAGATACTTGAAAAAACAGGGATTTAGCAAAAGGGTCGGTAGACATCAATCTTTACTTCAAGGTTGATAAAGAAAAGATGTTGATAATTGTGGTATATGCTGATGACATCATCTTTGGTGGAAATGAAGGTATGTGTAAGAATTTTTATGAAGAGATGTAAAAAGAATTTGAAATGTCTATGATTGGTGCTTCCTTGGAATTTAAGTTAATCAAACTGACATTCATTTCACAATCTAAGTATGTTAAGGAATTGTTAAAAAAGTTTGGAATGGATGAATCCAAACCGGTTTATACCCCTACCGTAATTAGATGTAAGCTGAGTAAGGAAGATGAATTTGTTAAAGTTGATAAGAGCATGTACAAATCCATGATTGGACTATTGTATCTTACTGATACTAGACTTGAAATTATGCATGTAGTATGTTTAGTTGCAAAATTTCAAGCAGAAACGAAGGAAGCACATGTTACAACTGTGAAAAGGATATTCAGATATCTTAAAGGAACTCCATATTATGAGCTATGGTATCTGAAGGACAATGATTTCACTTTGAATGCCTATACTGATGCAAAATGGGATAATTCTGTTGATCACTAGAAGAGTATAAGTGGTGGTGCATTATTTCTTGGAGGAATATTAGTTTCATGGTTGATCAAGAAAAGGGAATCAGTTTCTTTATGGGCAAATGCAAGAAGTTGGGTCCACGAAGAAGGGAAGTTTCAGCCAAAAAAAAAATCTTGCAGAAAATGTGTATGCGTTATTAAAAAACGTGAATGTGTTATTAAAAAACATGTACGCATTATTAAAAAATGCGTATGCGTTATGCATTGGGTACCCGAGCCTAAAAAAATGCGTATGCGCTAAAAAACACGTACACGTTATAAAACACATATGCATTTTTGAGTGCATACAAGTCTTTTTTTTTTTTAAATAATCAAACAAATAAAGAGCGCATATGCATTTTGTAACGCGTGCGCATTTTTAAAAATGCATACGCGTTATTAAAAACTTGAATCTCCAACCCACTTGCAGCCTTGGTTTTTGGCTCGGGAAAGGCTTGGCAATCTGAGCCTTAGCCTTTGACTTGCAACTAAAAAACTAAGGCAGATTTAAGAAGAATGTCCATCTTTGACAATATGGTTGATGGACTTTTTTTTTGAATCAATCTATAAAATTAAAACCCATTATAGAACATGATTTCTAGTTTCCAAATATATAATTTTTATTAATATTGGATTATATTTTCTATTTTTAAATTAATTTCAAAGCAAACTAGTCCTTAAACATGAAATATCAGATTTTTTTTGTTTTTTAATAACTTTTTTTTGGTGAAGTTTCTTGTAAAAAAAATTATATGACATCAATCTTTAGACAATTCTCTACAGAATGAAAAAAAAAGTTTCAAAAAATGTTTAGTTTAGGTCAAATTATGTTGTCCCTACATGTTGATTTTTAAAAACAACAATTAAGGCCAATAAAAATTTAATTAAAAAAAAATATTCAACAAAAAATTACAAAAAAAATTCCTCATCAATCTTCATGTTGTTAGCTCTCTTTTCTCAAAAGTAATTAGCAAAATACTTTTATTTAGGTCAAAAAGTGGTGTTCCTACATGTGTGTGGTATGGTAAAAAAATAGGGACTTTTAAAAAGTGGTTTTTATAGATCCCTATCAAAATTTAATTTCTACAATTTGGGTATTTGAATAATTTACATATTTAGAAACTAGATTCAAAATTCAAAATTTCATATTACTGATTGTTTTTAAAATTCATTGTGTAAGTGCCTCAAATTTTCAGTCCAAGTGTGACAAATTATGAAAAACAACAAAAACACTTCCACTTTTTGAGCTTTTTGTGGACCCAACTTCTTGCATCAGCCCTTATCCACTGTAGAAGTAGAATATATTGCAGTAACATCCTACTATACACAGGTATTATGGAAGAAGTAAACCTTAATAAACATACATGAGGTGAGTGATGAACCTATCTCCATAGTCTATGACAATAAAAGTGCCATGAACATCTCAAAGAATTCAATGATGCATTCTAGAACAAAGAACATATCTATCAAATATCACTTCTTGAGGGAGAAAGTATTGCCGAATGAAGTTAGACTTGAATATGTACCTACCAAGGAACAAGTTGCAGAGATATTCATTAAGGCCCTTCTGAAGGATAATTTTGAGTATCTTAGAGGGAAGCTAGGGGTTTTTTCCCCTCCTTTGAACTAAGTGCACATGGAGGTGAATCGGTCTAGTGGATTCACAACCTCTTTTGTTTTGGATTGATGATTGAGGTCTACTCCTCAGGGGGAGCAAAGAAGTGCATTGTTGTAGTATGTGATGTGGGTGTACTCCTAAGGGGGAGTGAATAGATATTTCAATGACAATATTTTACTTTTCCATTGATTTCAAAGGGGGAGAGAGATCATGTGAAAATTTATGCTTGGAAGGTTGTCACTTTTGAGAATCATGTATGCTATCTTTGATGGTTTTTCACATCATGTGTTGCCATAAATGATAAAGGGGGAAAATGTTTCAAGTATGGATGTGTTTGGTGGTGTTTTCATTAATGTTTTCATTGATGTCAACATAGTACAAGATGAGTAAGTTGAGTATTTTCCAAGTTCTTTTGAGAAAAAATGTGAAATAATGAAAGTAGTGTTGACGTGTGTTTTGAGTGTGCTCTGGTATTGTGGTCTACATTTCTTCTGTGTTGATCCTATGCCTATGTAGATTTGTAGGTGTGTTCATGAGCTTCAATGGATCATATATCCTAAGTTTTAGCTTTTGGTTCGATGGATAGTGAACTTTATGTTCACTGGTGTGTGAACTGGTTTGTTAGAGTTATTTATTTATGGACTGGGAGAAATGTTTTGGCTCCACAGTCTTCTAATATGTGGTTTCAGATCCTGCGGATCTAGGAGATGACTCTTTCTGGTGGTCTTTGGGTTTTGAATTTTTTCCTATGGTTTTGCACTCTAGAAGACCTGCTCCAGAGCTCTTTTATTTTACTAGCTGGCCTAGTTGGACTAGTGAAGAGTTCCTTGTGAATAAAATTTGTTGAAGTTGTTGTGGATGTACCCGAGGTGTTCCCAAAGAAGGTGAAATGACTAGTGAATCATGCTGATCAATCCACATGAGATTATCTTTTTGGTGATGCATGTGCTTCGAAGATTTTTTGTGTTTTCATTAGGTTTGGATGACCTGGTGTTTACACATTACATTAAGCTTTTGCATCAATTTTAGAAAGTGTGTGCATGATCCAAGATGTTGTTTGGGTCCTGAATTAATATTTAATTGGTCCTCTCACATTCTTATCCACCTTGAGAATGTTGAGTAGCTGACCTAGGTTGAATTTTTAGTTTTAAACTGTATAGCTGACCTTTGTGAATGTTCCTAAGGTTGATGATGGCATAAAAGAAATTCAAGTTGTAGCACATTGATAATCCATTGATCATTCGATTCAAGAAAGAGAAGAGTGTGAAAAAGTGAAAAAAGAAGAGTGTGGAAGAGGGAATCAAAGAAAATATACTTTATTGTGCCAATCTTCTAATCAAGTTGCAAAGTGTGTGGAAATCCTAGTGGTGGATCTTTATCTATATCTTTATATTTTTCTATTGGCAATGAGCCTCTCTTTCTAGATAGTGAGTCGTAAGGTAGTGACCCTTTGCATCTGGGTAGTGAGCCCATGTATCTAGTTTTTTATTCTACTATATTGTGAGTTAATCCTCACTATGGTTTTTCCCTCATTGGATTTTCCACGTAAATCTGGTGTCTCTTGTGTTTTATTTCTATTTTATGCATTTCATGTTTACACTTAATAAAAAATTTATGATAAAGTGAATTGATTAAGTTTAGAAGTAAAATAATTTGATACAACTCATTCACCTGCCTCACTCTCAGTTCTCTTGTTCATTTCAATAGTTCTTTCCTTACAAACCCTTGATGAAGGAAACATGTTCCATTAGGGTTTCGAGTTGAGAATGCAATTCTTACAAAGAAGTGTGTGAATATTCTTGAGAAAATATTCATTGGAAATGAATTTGTTTTTGAAGATCAAAGTGATATAGGGATGGCATTAGCACACATGAGAGGAATAACTCAAGCACAAAAGAGAAAAAAGATAAAGGAAAAGAAAAAAATAGGAAAGAGAACACGAATAAAGGGCACAAGGGTAGCGTGATATTTTGGGGTCAGAACTGCTCATAAATATATATAAGTATAATAATTGTATATAAATGAACTATCATCGACCCACTACTATATCAGGCCCTGTGAAGAATGCACGAGAAGACAAAGTAAAAATTAAAAATTGGGTCAACATGGAATGGAAGCCTAAATTCTCCCAATGCTTTGCATCATCCCCAATTTTCCAAAAGTCAATCACAAACATGGAAGAATGATGATACAAATAGAAGAAGTTTTACAACACAAACACCATGCCTTTATCCAAACACCAACAAGGGTGATGAGGGTCATCCAAGAACACATAGCATGATTATAGGGGAATGCATCACAACACCCACACATATAATCTAAATATAAAGAAGAGGCCTCCCCCTAACACTTATTGATCAAAAGTTCACCCGCTTCTCACTCTAGATAATCATAGGGAGAAGGAGGATGAGCTTGTAGTGGTATAATATTAAGGGGAGGAACCTCCAACCCTCCCACAACAAGGGATAAGGAGGAAGGACCCGCAAGGTCTCCTTCACCTCACTCTTATGGATCTGAGGCCAATGACTTTGCGAAAATCATTGACAAGGTCAGAAATTCATCCATCGAGGTGAACATGCACTTCACATGAGTTCCATGTTTCACCTTGATGGCGAGAGGATATTGTGCCCAAGGTTCATTGCTAAGCTCACCAAGCGATTCGAGAGTGGTGATGAACTCAGGAGAAGTCGAGACTAGTTTCATTACTAGGACAAAAAAATTTAGTGTGAGGTCGCCTTTTGGTGAAGGTTGACTCCTCCTATGTCCTTCATTGTAGGAAGGACCATTTTATACCTTCTTCTTCATCAAGGGAGAAGAGCTTCCCACAGATGAGGCAAGAAGGACAGAGGAAGAGGAGGAGGAAAGAACCATAGTAGATACTGTGTGGTTGTAAAATATGTCTTGAAATATCAGTATAACACACTTTCGTGTAATGTATTACATAAAAGGAAATCTAAATAGTAGAAATAAAGCTACAACTATCCTTCTAATTCATTCCATGGTTCTATAACCTCAAGGAATCCTGAAAATTGTGCTCTAAAATCTTAATATTGCTACACATTAACCTGCAAAGATTGACAACTCAAGATACAAGATGCTACAATGAAGTCTACATGGCTATTTTTTCCTGATTTTCAATATTTGATGCTTGAATAATAAATGATCTTATAATGAAATAATACTAAAATCTATATGTTTAAATTGTTGAGGGTGATCTAATGTAAATGCTAAATGAAAGATGGAATGAACTAAACTATCCAAAATAAAATTGCCATTATAAAACTACAATGAGCTAAAATGCTCTCCAAATTCTCTAACAAAGGCACTAAGATTTAGTAGCATAAGCATGTCCAAATCTTAATGTTGAAATTTGTAGCAAAGGGTCCTATTTATAGATTTTCTAAGGCTCAAGGTGATGTGGAAAAAATGGATGGTCGGGACTGCGATCTCGCGGCATCAACAACAAAGCATCAAGAAGTTAGAGGGAATCAGGGAAATGGTTCCCTTTAACAAGGAAAATTGCCAAGTGTTAAAAGGAATCAAAGAGAAGGAGGAGCCATGTGTCTCAGTTAGTTCCAAATTTGTTGAAGATATTTCATAATTTCCAATTTATAAAAAATCAATTTTTTGAGACACATGATGAGGTGGTCGACGAGTTGGAGGTGGTTAGATGAAATATGTAGAAATGTGCTTAAATTGAAAAAAAATCAATTTAAAAGAAGATGGTAAATTAGCAAGACGCCAAATTAATTCATTTGTGTATTTTAACCAATTTTTAGAAGAATATGACAATTTGAATTTAGAAATTAAAATTTAAGAGAAAGAGGGAAAACCAATTAAATAAAAAATTGATTTAATTTGTCCATTTAATTAATTTTAGAAAGAAAGTGAATTTTGGAAAAGAAGAATTAGAATAAGAACCATATAAATAAATTTAACAATTTATTTATAATAGTAGAGGAATTAAGAATATTAATCAAATAGAAAGTATTTAATTAATATGATGCTTCAAACCATTTTTGCGTGCATACATTATTCCCCTCTTTGAAGTGATGTGCATAGGCGCATTGCTTCAAAGAATAAATTTCCCTGAACATGATGGTTCATTTTTTTGACGTGTCCTGGACTCTGATTTTAGAACAATGATGAAAGGATGCCCCCTCGAGAGGTAAATCAAATATTTTTTAATTTTGGATGATTTTTGAAAATTTTAATGATTTGCCGATGATCGATAGGTTTGATAAGGATGACCTGATTTATCTCCTAAAAATTAGAAGAGTTTTGCCACACTGTCGAATAGTTGATGAAAAAGACTCCTTTGAAAAATTAAATAAAATGCCACCATAATTACCCCTTAATTAACCTTTAAAAGGGTAAAAAGGGTAAAAAATAGGTTCATTTTTAACTTAAGAATTTTTAAAACTAAGAGCCTGGAGAGAAAAGATGCATAGAATTCCATGCCACACACACCAATTCGAGTGATTTCTTTGCCACGAGTGTCGAGCCAAGTATGGACCTTCAGTATGCACCCTGAAAACCACTTTTTTAAATTAGAAATTTGATTCTTCTCTCTTTAAAATCCTTTTGAAAATTTGAAATTTTTCTACATTTTAGTGCATAGGGTAGGTGAAATAGTGCATAGGGTACCCACTTCAATGCATAGGAAGCCTGTAATATTGCATTATGTTGGGTTACGACCCCATAACTAGATTAGCGCATATAGAACTCATTTTAGCGCATTAGGTCCATAGATTAGCACATCTAACAATTAGCACATCCATAGGATAGAGTTGCACATAGAGTTGATAATATAGCGCATCCGAGAAATGGTGCATCAAGACTCTATTCTGAGGCATAAAATCCATTTTCCAGTGCATCGATGAAATAGTGCATCTAGACTCTGTTATAGCACATCCAACAATTTTTCTAGAGCATATGGTGAATCAATGCATAAATACCCGATTTTAGCGCATCCAACCAAAACAGACGTTTTGATGAATTCCTGTTATATTTTGATGATTTATGATCACGTTAGCTGATGATAGGATGATTCTAATTGATAGGTTGATGATCATCCTCATGATATTTGAGGAACGATAAATAGGATTGGTTGATTGATCGATTGATTGATGATATTCCTCATGATAGGTGAGGAACGGTGTCAAAATAGATTGATTGATTGATAATGGTCCTCATGATAGGTGAGGACCGATGAATAGGTTAGGTTAGCTGATTGATCTCATTACAAATGAGAATTGAATGATAGGTTAGGTGCTCCTTGAGATTTGATCATAATTTCACTTGAGATGATTTGATTAGATGATGTGCTTGATTGATAGGCTGATTGAATGATTTTCTAACTTGATGTTTGAATTTTATTCTAGGAGGGTGGTTTAGGGAACCTTTAGGCTCATGAGTGCTTTCCAAGGACATGGGATATGATCCCATAGCTATCTCTAGTAGATATTTCCATTATAGACTAGTGTGGTTTGACTTCATTGATTGACATGCCCCAGTACTAGATTAACTGGAGGCTACTAAAAGCACTTGCAGAGAGGTGGCATAGAGACCACAACACTTTTCATATGCAAATGGGGGAGATGACAGTGACCTCAAGGGATTTTTATCACATACTAAGGATACCGGTTGTTGGGACCTTGGTTATGTATGATGTTGAGGAGGAGGGACAGACAAACACCCTATGATAGATGTTTAACGATAATGGACTTACAGGTTATGAGATATCCTGGAAGGAGTTGATTGTGACTTAACAACCATTACCTTGTGTGCTAATAGGCTTCGTTGGAGGATTTCTCTACCCCGATTGTAGGTCAAACGGCCTTTCAATGGATGGGGGTTATTTCTAGAGAGCATGATTTCCCATGGTATGAGGTATGCTTGGGGTTTGTGCATGTTGGCACATTTATATCATGATCTGCACCAATTAGTGTACCTTCGAGAGAGCAGTTTGTTAGTAGGCTGCACACTTTAATAGCTTTGGGCCTTGGAGCGTATTGCAATTACATAGCCAGTTGGAGATAAGGTGTGGCCAATAGGATGACTGTATGTTTTTGAGTACTCAGGACAACTTTTCCAACATTAGCTAGGCAAGTTAGAGTATTGGACACGAGTCTTGGATGACCTTGAAACTGTGATATGATGACCTTATTTGGATTGTGAGCCATGGCTAGAGGATGGTGCAGAGTTACCCTTCACTTTTTGTAGAAGATACTTGATAGCTAGGACACCATATATTCTTGGAAGGTTTATGTTTGGAAGGGTGTATTGATAGTATGGTTGCATCCAAGGGATGCCATAGGGGGTAACACATTATGCTAGGTGTAGGTAGGATATACTAGAGTGGAGACCAATGATTGACTATGATGCAACTTGTGCAGAGTATTATGACCTACAACTGATTATCTAGAGGTGCGATCCTAAGGTCGTACATGCTCAGATGAAAGTGAACTATGTAGATTATTTCCATATGCATATATTTCTATGGATTTCTTGTCTTGATGAGCCGACACCAATTTTGGAGATGGGGAGGAGAATAGGGGCGGTTGTGCAACCTAAAGGAGGAGATGGAGGAGGCAAGGTGGCAGAGGGTGAGGTTCGTGGTGATGACGGAGGGGATAGAGGGGGAGGTGGAGGTGGAGGTGGGGGTGGTGGTGGTGGTGGACCAAACTTTTGGGTCATCCTCAAGAGTTGGAGGTCAAGACTAGGTGGGAAATGACCACCGATAGTGTGGATTCCCTTGTAGAGACAACAAAAATATATTGTCGGGCTATAGGGATAGGTTTAGACTTTGCAGGCACAAGTCCAGACACTTCAGGGACAACTTACCTAGGTCTAGGCAAAAATTTAGGCACAGGCTCTGGTATAGGTGCAAATCCAAGGATAGATGGTACAACTACAGGCCTAGATAGCTAGACACTTACTACAGAGAGAGATCCTACTAGGAGGCAGGCAAAGTAGGCTATGAAAGTGGCAAATAGGATCCAAATAGCCACAAAGGGTACAAGTACTACTGATCTAGTTAGAGATCTTAGAGAGTCTACCAAGGAGGTGGAATACTATAAAGGAAAATATCATGAGGTTGTACCAACAACACAATGAGTTACCTATGCCAGATCTAGATTTGGACACTCTCAATCCCACATGAATAGCAGAGGGTCACATAGCCACTTCCATGGAGCGGACCTCCAATAGGTACAAGACCATCAAGGGTAGGGCCATTAGGGGTTGGACAGAGACTGACCACATTAGGTGATAGCACCATAGGATCTCCTAGACATACTTGATTTTATACTTTGATTTAGACAATCGACCTTGTGCCACATTTTTGATGTATCACTTTCTCAGTTTTATATCATTGTATACTTAAGATAATTTCATGAGGTTATATGATATGCAACGACATTTGATGATCTTATGTGTTGATGTTTTATTATGGATGGATGCATTTAATTAATGTTTTATATGATTATGCCATGCTCGATATGATTATGTTATTGATACATGTATGGATGAATGATGAATTTATTATGTTTATGAATGATGCATTTATGAGATGGATGATATGGATTCAAATGACATGAAATATGATTTTTGTTGTTTTTCACATGTATATTGATGTATGGAATGGAAATGGATTTTATTATGAACTGCAAATGGATGATTATATATGGATTTGGATGGTTTATGGATACAAATATGGTACATGAAGATGAATGTATGTATGATTTTTTTATGTTATGATGCAAATGAAATGTAACACAATTTTCCATGTTTTTGGTATTTTCTATGAAAACATGTGAAATGGATTATGATGTTAAATGAACTTATGAGGCTATTATGATAAATGACTATGGATGAATTATGAATGAATGGAAGAAATGCATTTATTATGTCCTTGATGTGATGATATGGATTGTGAATGATGATGGTAGTATGCTTTATTTTTGGAATTTTCACATGCAAATGAATGTATGAAATGGAAATGCAAATGAATGGTTTTTTTGTTATGTCAAGTGTACTCAATCTTGTAGAAATAAATAACATCAGCCTTGAGAATGACTAACTTAGAAAATCTATAATGCAGATGTAGACTAAAACAAAATACAATTCTATCTATGCAATGTTGCTAATATTATTTGTTGTGCATATTGTCATCATTGAGAATTTTATTATGTTGAAAGTTAGTACAAACATCAATCGCATACAATAGACCATGATGACCTAAGTATAACTTCTATACAACTTCAATTGAGATTTGATAATGCAAGATAACACAAGCATCTAAGTATAATTAGACCCAGATGACCTGAGTATCACTTGTGTAAATAGACAAGAGGTTATGGTTTGTCTATTGCTTGTCTGCTAAGTTAAGCTCAATGGTGATTTTCCCCCACTGACATCAAAATTTTGTCCCTAGTGAGAACAAACCAAATTTATTATGGATATGTGCAATGATAACCAAGCCAAGGTGGGACATGACCGCAATAGTCAGATGTGGACATGAAGTTTGCTGCAAGATAGACATGAATGCACAGGGATAGTAGAGAAGTGAATGATCACTCATAGGCCTAAACAAACGGAGGAGCCGACCCAATCACAAATAGCACCTATTGCCAGGTTTTCACCACTTGTTTTATTACACTTTTTTCAAATTTTATGGTTTTTTTGTTCTTACCAAGATGCCTGTTTGCCAGGTTTTCATCAAGGGAACCATTTTTCTTTTTTTTTTTCAGTCATTTAATTGTATTTTTCTTTTCTTTTATTTTTATTTTTATTTTCTCTTTCCTTTATTTTTTTTTTGATCCTTTTTTATGTCGTCACCAAGATACTGCTTGCCAAGGTTTCATCAAGTGACCATTTTTCAAGACTTTTTCTTCTTTTGTGATTTTTTTCAAGACTTTTTTCCCTTTTTATGATTTTTTCTAGGACTTTTTCTGCTTTTTATGATTTTTTAGGACTTTTTCACTTTTTATGAATTTTTAAGGACTTTTTCTACTTTTTATGATTTTTTCCAATACTTTTAGACATGCACTAGATGCATCATGTGTATAATTTCTTTAGGTGAAGGTTTTTTAATTGTTCTTCAAACAAATCCCTCTCAGGTATAGATAATTTATATGCCCCCAATCCAAAGACTGAAACCACAACAAAAGGACCTAACCAATTTGGCTTAAATTTTCCCTTCTTCTCTGAATCCTATTGATTAAGATGATTTTCGTTTAGTACTAGATCACCTACATGAAATGTTCTTGGTTTGACCTTGTGATTGTAGCTTCAGAATATTCCTTGATGATATGCCTTCAAGTGATTTATTGCATGTTGGCGACGTTCATCTAGCAATTCTAGCTCCTGTACTCTAGACACACAGTAATCTTCATATGAGATTATGCCTTTCAAAGACACATGAAGTGATGGTATCTCCACCTCCATGGGAAAGACAAATTCAACTCCATAGATGAGGGTATATGGTGTGATTCCTATGGGGGTACAAATGCTTGTACAATAGGCCCACAAAGGAGGATTCAATTTGGTATGCCAGCACACCTGGCATCATTAATAGTTTTCTTTAGAATTTTTAGGATAGTTTTGTTAGAGGCCTTTTCTTGGCCATTCCCTTGAGGGTAATAGGGCATAGAAAACCAATGCTAGATAAGGAATCTCTCATAGAGTTCTTAGACATCCTGATTCTTATAAGGTCTTCCATTATCAATCATAATGGATTGAGGGATACCGTTTCTACAAATGATGTAGTTTAGGATGAAGGATGAAATTTATTTCCACATGATGTTGATTAGAGGCACATCTTCGACCCACTTCATGGTGTATTTTGTGGCTATGATAATGAACTTGTGTCCATTTGATGAAGATGGGTGAATTTTTTCCACAAGATCCAACCCCCACTGACAAAATCGCCATGTTGATGTGAAGGGTTGTAATTCCTATGCTAGTGCGCGAATAAGATTACCATGTATCTAAAATTTCCTACATGTTTTGACAAAATGGAATGGCTTCTCTCTCCATATTCAACTAGCAGTATGCCAAATGAAAGAGTTTCTTGGTGAGGGTTAGGCTACTTGAATGAGTGTCATGAATACCCTCATGGACTTCCTATAAAATTATGTCAGACTCGTCACTTTCTAGATATCATAAGATAGTTCCATCAAGACCTCATCAGTATAGGACATCACCTATAAGGGTATGGCGAGGGGCTTGGTGGATGAAATTTTGTTTTTTGTTGTAGGAGAGATCGAGATGTAAGGTATTTTATTTTAGGTAAGTGTAAATCTTCTCATACATGGAGGTATTGGCATCGTTTAAGTGGCATCTAAGTTGGGATTCAGGTTTATCATATGTAGGGGTAAGAAATTGTTCCACCATGAACTCATAACAACCTCATTGCTCTAGAATCTACAACAAAGAAGCAATAGTGGCCATGGAATCAACAAATTTTTTGTCACTCCTTAGAATTTGACCAAATTTGATGTCAACAAAATATTGCTTAAAGTCATCAATCATTATCTTATAGGGAATCAGTTTATCATCCTTGGTTTGGTAATCATTGTTGACCTGATTGATGACTGATTGAGAGTCCCCATAGACCTACAACTCTGTAATTTTCCATTCAATAGCTATTTTTATGTCGATGATGAGGGCCTCATATTTAGTTGTGTTTTTGGTGCAAGGAAACATCAGGCAATATGACATCAAAATGGTGTACCATAGGGGAGTGATAAATAAAATTATGGCTCATGATCCATGTTGAGTATAGGAACCATCAAAGTACAACACCCACTACTTGGTTGTTATTTTCAAGACATCCACATCCAAAAATTTGACATGTATGGCATGATCATCATGAAATGGTGCCTTAGCTAATTGATTGGAAATGGTTTCCCCTTTAATTTATTTTTTGTCAACATACTTTATGTCAAACTCATTGAGTATGATCACCCATTTGGCCAGCCTTACTATCATATTTTCTTTAGTTAGGAGGCATTTCATTGGATCTATTTTGGCAACGAGTTTGATAGTATGAGTAAGAATATAGTGCCACAATTTTTGTGTAGCAAACACTACAACTAGACAATCTTTCTCAATGGGTGTATAATTGATATCATAACCATTTAAAGTTCTACTGATTTACTAAATTGTTCTCTCCTTCCCTATTAAATCTTCTTGTGTTAACAAGGCTCCCAATGATCTATCAGTCATGTTGATGTATAATAGAAGAGGATTTCCTTTTGTTGGAGGTGCTAGAACAAGTGGACTCATTGGGTATTATTTTAGTTGATTGAAAAATGCTTCACACTTCCCGTCCCATTGGAAAGAAACATTATTGTGTAGGAGATGAGTGAAAGGATGAGTCTTTTTAGCCAATTGTGAGATGAATATTTTGATTGATTGGAATCTACCCTAGAGGGATCTTAGTTGATTGTTGTTTTTTGGGGGAGCCATCTCCATTATAGTTTTCAACTTTATGAGTTCCACCTCAATACCTTTCATTGATAGTATATACCCCAATAGATTTGTTGACGTTACCCCAAATACACATTTCTTTGGATTAAGGTGAACATTGAAATTTTCTAGGAGAGTGAATAGTTTGTCTAATATCTCCAGATGTCCTTCTCTAGTGTGGGATTTTTCCAACAAGTCATCCACATTGTCCTCCATGAAAGTATGCATCATGTCATGGAAAATAGCTGTCATAGCTCTTTGATATGTGGCCCCCACATTTTTCAATCTCAACAAGGATTTCCCTGAAGTCAGTGCAAATATTTGTGCTACCATTAGGCTTGGAGATAGGTACAATATTAGATATCCATTCTGCATTATCAATGGGTCTGATGAATCTGAAATCCAATAACTACTTTAATTTCGCCTTCACCAACAATGCAATATGAGGATGTATATTTCTCAATTTTTGTTTAACTGGTTTGATTCATGAAGGAAGAAACAAATGATGCATGATAAGATCTAGATCAATCCCTAGCATATCGGCTGAGGACAAGGAAAAATTAGCTTGGTGCTTCTCAAAGAATTTGACAAAGTTGGGCTTTTCATGTTCTATCAATGATTATGCCAGGTGGAGAGTCTTTACTATTTCTACACTATCACAATTGAAGGACTGTATTGGTTCAATCAAGACTTTGGATCTTTCTTGGAAGTGTTTGGGGAGAATGTCAAATTTCCCATCCTTTGGCACCTTTGGGAGATTTTCACAATAGGATGTGCTCTTTATTTTTACTCTTTTTGGATCTGATACTACCATGAAACGGTTTCACCATCAGATCCTTCTTTTTCTTCATTTATTTTGTAGCTAGGAAATTTGGCACTCCCCTATTGGGAATCTTTGTTATGATGTCCAACAGTGGAACCTATTTTGGGGTCTACAACGCAAAGGAAATTTATGATGGCCTCATCATTTGAAAAGGTGGTGATATCAATAGGTTTAGCTTGGTCCCAATCTATGAGTTCAAGATGTTAGAATGGTAAGGTGTCATCAGATGGGTTTAGGTCATATTTCGTAAGTGTCCTAATAGTAATGTTGTTGTCAAACAAGACTAAGGACAATTCGAGGTCTATAATGTTGCTCTCTTCCGAGGGGTCCATCTCGCTATGAGTTTTCTCATCCTCACTTGATCGATTAAGATTGTGTGATTCTAATTCAAGTGGTATAATTCCTGAGCCTTGTCCCTCCTCAAGTGTGGGAGTATACTTATGTATTACATCAACATTCTTGTCATGACATGATTCTTCTGACACTAAATCCTATTCATATTTATTTGAATCTGTTTCATAGTGGTCACTGGCTTGGAGCTGTAGGATCCATCTGATAGCCTTCTTCTTCAATTATTTCTTTCTTTCTTCATCCTTCTCATGGTCTTTGTATCCTAACCTTGTTTTGTCTTTTAGATTGGTTATAATGCGTTAGATAGGTTCTATGATACCATCTTTTCTTTTTTTGATAGGTCCCTCTCCATCATATCCCATCTTCTCCAAGATCAAGAATCCTTTTCCATATTGAGTGGTTTGGAAATTTATTTTTGCGGCTTGAGAATTAGTTTCATCTTTGTAGAGCTAGTTCAAAACATATTTTTCATCATATTCCTCTAGTTGGGTACTTTCTTTCATGAATCGACCATCAAAAAGCATGACTGGTTGCGAGAATTTTTGGGATGAGGTTGATGGTTTAGGATATGATTTTGGTGACATTAATTGTGAGAGGTAGAGGGATTGTTCAATGGAGTATTCACCAAAACCTTTGTCTTTGATTTGGAATTTCTCTTCAAATTGTTTGGTCATGGAATTGAGCTAGGCTTCAGAATTGGTAGATGTAGAAGGACTAGGTTCTTCCTTTTTCTCTGGCTATTTCTAAGATGAAATTGACTAACTTGCTTCATGGGAGAATGTGGATAAAGGATTATCTTGACTTGAAATATTGGGAGTATCAGGAGTTGAATTAGGACCTTCACGATTATGAGGCACAAATACATCCTAGACAACCTTTAAAGCATTGCATTGGTGAGCATTATTTAAATCAGCAGGAATAGTGATTTCTTGGCCATTACATGGACATTTTGGGCTTTGATGGTATGTTGAAGGTATGACCTGCATTTCATAGATCCATGGATGACCCAAGAGTATGTTATATGTTAAGTCCTTATCCAAGACTTAACATACCACATTTTTCTAGATTGGCCCCACCTAAATGGGCAATATAATTAGGCATTTTGAAAATCTCTCTTCATCATCATATGCTTTTATTGTGATCTTATTTCTTGGATCTATTGCATTGTTAGAGAACCCTAGTGCATGAACAAGTTTTAAAGTAAAAATATTAAGATCGACTCCTCCATCTATTAGGACACATTTGACGTGACTCTTATGGATGAGGACCTCAATATGAAGCGTGATGTTATACGGATGAGTGGGAGATACATCATCATTTTCAGAAAAAAAGATAAGCAATGATGTGTAACTAGGTGTCCCACCATGGCCTAGAAAGTGCATACTTCCAGATTATTGGGTACCATTGTACCCACTAAGGCTTTTTCCAAGATCTCCTTATGAGCAAGAGGGATCTTAAGAAGTTCCAGTATTGATATTTGCATGGGAATTTTCTAGAGCTGATCAACAATGTTGTGTTTCTGAGATGGACCATTAGGTATTTTAGCGGTATTTAATTTTAAAACATATTTGGTTTGATCCCTTGTGGTAATGTTTATAGGGACACTATCTTGTTTTCCCTTGATCTCCATGTAATTTGTTTGATTATCTATTGCAACCGCATCTTGTTGGGGAATATTGATTTGATGATAGGAAATGTTGGTATCATTGATTTGTGGATTGGTTGCGACGAGGTTTGATGTGTTATTCATGTCAAGATCATTTGTATGGTGTTTGGAAATTGAGATATGAAGGATGGTTCCATCATAAAAATAATTCATGCCTTTTCCTTTTCCACTTGTGTTGGAAGATTCCTCTTTCTCATAGTTTGGCAAAGGATTTTTAAACACCCCATGATCAGTGTTTATTTGAGGTTCCTCAATTTGTATGACCTTTTTGTCAATCAAGTCTTGTATTTTATGTTTCGGTTGCATGCATCTATTTGTCAAGTGACCTTTGCATTGATGAAATTTGCAAAAGTGAGCCTCATTCCAGTAGGATGATTTTACTTTGGGTTCAAATGCTCGAGTGCCAGGGAGAGTGATGAGATTTTTTTCTATAAGCTCTTTCAATGCACATTTGTAGGATTGACCTAAAGGAGTAAACTTTATGCAGTTGTTCCTTGTTTGATATGATATTCTAGGTGGAGGATTGTTATTGATCTGCTTATTCCCATTGTTTGTGTTCTGATTGAAATTGTTATAATTCATGTTAGGATTGGAAATTGGGTTAGCTTTGGGTGTAACCCCTAATAGATTAAAAATTGTTTTGGCATTATGTGTTTCTACAAAGTTCTCATTGTTATTGTTCTTTTATTTCTGCCAAAACTTCAGTTTATCATTATTAGAGGAGTTTGATGAGTTGTTCTTGTTATAGATTTTCAAGATCCCCCTCTAGACTAAAGCTTCCTCGATTTTAATCCCATTTTTGATTAGTTTTTCAAAAGTGGGGGGACATTGTAATTCCAACTTGTACATCATGTCATCGTTCAAGTTGTCGATAAACTCCTCCATCTTTTCCTTTTCTGGTATGGGGTGAGGATACCTTGTGAATAACCTTCTTCACATTTGCAAGAATACTAGGAATGATTATCCTTTCTTTTGTTTGACGCTATAAGGGTATTTCATCATGATTTCGTCCTAGATATTATATGAATATTAAGTGATAGACTTGTTAACCAATTCCTCAAAAAATTTAATCCCCCGAGGTAGTTGTGAAAACCAGTACATACACTATCTTCCCAAGCTATGTGGGAATAACCTCATTAGATAAGTGTCTTTGTGAGAAAATTCTAAGATCATGGTTCTGAATTCCCTTACATGATCAGTGGGATCTATTTTTCTATTGTACTTATCAAATTTTGGGAATTTGTAGTGTTTAGGGAATGGTATCATGTTTACAAGTGGATTGAATTGGTAAGGGAATATATCTTGTATAGAATAACTTTTAGTAGCCCCCATTTGCATGTTCTACATTTTTTGTTGAAGGGCTTGTATTTGTTGTGTTAAGGCATCCATGGGATTACTAGTCTTTGTTTCTCTCCTCATTTTTCATTGGAATTTTCATTTTTGTTTTCTTATGAGTCTTTTGCATCTTTGTGACATCAAAATCATCAGGTAATTTGACTCCTTTGTTTGCAAACATTAAAAGGTATTTCTCTCCTTTCTCAAAAATATTTTCTATGAACTTATGGAAATTTGGGTCTTGTTGTGCTTTCTCTATTGTTTCCTCTGTTATCTCTTCAACCTCATTTGGATGAATTCTGAAAGAGGGATTTTCTTCTCTTTGTTCCATGATTTCTTGGTTTTCAATTTCTTGATTTTTTGATTTCTTGGTTTTCAAGTTTCCTTTTTCTCTAATTTTTGCTTTTGCAATCTTGTTAAGGGGTATGTGTAGGATCATCATGGAAAAAATAGGCCCTTAAGTGGCAATAAAATTCAAAAAATTAGAGTTAGGTAACTTGATGTAAACATTTGAATAAGTTATCTATATTATTTCAAAAATATGTAAGAATATAATCTGTAGAAAATTGAATGTAGTTTGTAAACTACTAGGTTTTTTTTTTTTTTTTAAATCTATTTGGTGAAAAGTGGAAATTTCAATGCACTAGTACTTAAATTTTAGGGAAAAAATAAGAAGTAGGTGTCTGTTTGACCACCCTAACCACAATTAAATGATAATATTTTTTTATAATATTTTAGATATAAGTAGGGGACTCATCTCTTGATGTGATGCATACTTTTTGTAATTATTTTGCAAGTAAATAATTAATTATGAATTTTTTATTACAAATTTTTAAAAATATAAAAAATTGTATGTCTAACCACCTTAACTTGGTCAAAACTTCATGAAATTCAAAATTTTATTTTTTAATCCTATAGTATAAAAAGCATAGAATGTGACACATGTTTTGGATTCAAAAACTATGATACCATTTGAAAGCTATAGACGTTTTTCAATCAGCCTATCAATCAGGACTTTAGTCCTAATTCAAATAGAAAATGACTAATAATTATTTATTAAATTCAAAGTAAAGCATAATTTTTATTAGTGAAAAATTGAGAATATCCTTTAAAAACCCTTTTAGTTTCATCAATTTTGGGTTAGAAAAAGTCGTCAGCCACATGGGCCATCATATCACTTAGATATCGCCACTTTTTGGCCCATCATGATCGTGCACATACCCTAAGATGGGCATACAAGTGATGAAATTATTTTAAACATTTGACCAAATTTTGGGGAGTGCCAAAATAATTGGTTGAAATCTAGTTGAGAAAGCTTTATTTCAAGATGAGGGATGATGAATCCCAATAAAGGATGATAAATCCTGATGGTGAAATGTAGTTGCTAAATCAGAAAATGGGATGATGAGGAGACACTTTTGGATGTTTGATCAAGGATTAGATGAGATATTTTCACTTGAGAATGCGAGTTTCAATAGGTTTGAGGTTATGATTTTTCTATTGTAGGAATTGATTTCGATAGTTAGAGTATTGCATTGCAGGTTGTGGAATGTAAGAATGACGAATGGGTTGGCTATGATTATGTCTTTGTGAAAGAGCTCTTTGTTGATAATATGCTCATGAAGAAAAAGGCTCTAGAGAAAAATCATTAATATATCCTCTATCAAAGTCATGGTACTTATGGAGGAAATTTCGGTAATCAAGCAAGACCTTCCTACTTTGGTACAAGAAACACATCTTTCTCAAAATTTTCTTATAGCTAAGTGGGTTCTTGGGTTTATTGATTCTTTTGGTAAGGGATTTCTTGAAAAATTTAGTTGATTTATAATCCCTCAACATAAACCTTAGGACAATGAAAAGATGTTGCTCAAGGGGGAAAATCTGAATTGGATACTGATTGGCAGAAAGGAGGCCAAATTCGGGTTTTTTCTAGAAAATTCACCAGATGCATTAAAAAAATGCCCAAATGTGTTAAGGAATGGTTCAGATGCATTGTAGAAAGTTTTGGATGCACTAGAATAGGGTATGGATGCACTAGAGAATGGTCTGAATGTGTCAAAATAGGGTATGGATGCCCTGAAACAGAATATGATGAGAATATAAGTGGGATGTGTTGAAACATAAAATGACTGCCCTAGATAATGATAGGGAAGGGGCAGAACAAAGGTGAGATGTGCTAAAATATTCTAGCAATGTGCTGAGATAGGCACCAGATACACTGAGCTGGAAATGACTTTTTGGTTTTTGATAGTTTGATAATTTTTTCTTGATTTTTGATAGTGAATTTGGACTATTTGAGTTGGATTTTCTTCTAAATCAATGATTGAATATGTTTGTGTGATGTTTTCTTTTGAAATTGGTTTAAAAACACATTGGTAAAACACATCAAACAAGCACATTTCCTAGGTTGTGTAGGAATGTATTCTTTTTTATCCCACGTGGATTTTACTCCAACTGCATATTCTTAGCGAATGAATTCAAAATATTGGTTGCACGAGTTTCCCCTTACAGTTTGCTCACTTCTCAGGCCAACCAAGCTTCCAACTCCCATGAATCTTGCATGACAAGTTGATAATTTCTACTAAAAAATTCAAAAATATGGGTGCCTTCACAACGACCATTGTTGCACGAAAGAATAGATAGCGTAATTTTGGGAAAACTACAACAAAGGGGTTTTACTAAGGAATTTTTGTTCATGGGGCACCATCCATTCAGAAAAGGACCATTGCTACCCTTCTTGTCGAAATGGTGATCATGATACTCAAACATTCCTTGAGCACCCACATTTATATCCCGACTAGAAATCGCTTGGCTTAAAGCATGTTATTGGTTGGGTTGTTCCCTCCTTTCAAAGTGGGGAGGCAGACCCTCTAAGGTTAAAAATGAAAAGAAAGTGAATGGGTCTAGAGTTTTGATCACCCAGTTAAAGGGATATCATACTTACCTATCATTCCAAACACAACAGACATGGTTGTAAATTAACCTTCCTAGTTATGCTAGATTCTTAACTTAACCAAAAGGAAAATAACAACTAGATTTAACCCTGTAGACAATGATTAGTAGTTTTATTCCATTTTTCTCTTACAACAGTCTTTTAGATGTTTTAGCAAGGTATTTGACTATGAAAATGGTACCTGAAAATAGAAAAACAAAGAATCAATTTCAGAAATTTGGAAAATCTACAGTAAAAACCAAATGCACCATTACAGTAACCAGATTTTCTAAAAATCAGAACACATGCACTAAACTATTGAATGCACTAGATGATCAAATGAACGTGCTAAACTAGAAAAGTACATAGAAAAATTTAAAAATCCCTGATGCACCAAAATAACCAAGATGCACCAGAACAAAGAACCAATGAACCGAAAAAAAATCCGAATGTGCTGGAAGAACAACCAAATCTGCCAAAATAAAAAACTCAAAGTGTCGAAACAAATTCTAAATGCACTGGAGAAATATTTGTATGCACTGTTTCAGATATTTTGACGAAACTTGCAAAATAAAACTTGACAGAAAATGGATTAAATCTAGGGCTTGGCCAATGATGGGCGCCAATTTATGTGTGGTTGTAAAATATGTCCTGAAATGTTAGTATAACACACCTTCATGTAATGTATTACATAAAAGGAAATCTAAATAGAAAAAATAAAGCTACAATTATCCTTCTAATCTATTCCATGGTTCTCTAATCTCAAGGAATCCTATAAATTATTCTCTGAGATCTTATTATTGCTACCTACAAAGATTGAAAACTCAAGATACGAGATGGTATAATGAATTCTACATGCCTATGTTTTTGTATTTTCAATATTTGATGCTTGAAAACTAAATGATCCTATAATGAAATAATACTAAAATATAGATGCTTAAATTGATGAGGGTGATCTAATGTAAATGCTAAATGAAAGATGTAATGAACTAAACTATCCAAAATAAAATTTCCATTATAACACTACAATGAGCTAAAATACAAAACTCAGCTAAAATGCTCTCCAAATTATGTCACAAAGGCACTAAAATTTAGTAGCATAAGCTTGTCAAAATATTCATGTTGAAAATTTGAAGCAAAGGGTCCTATTTATAGATTTTCTAAGGCTCAAGGTGATGTGGCAACAATGGATGGTCGGGATTGCGATCCTGTGACATCAACAACAGAGCATCAAGAAGTTAGAGGGAATCAGGGAAATTGTTCCCTTTAACAAGGAAAATCACCAAGTGTTAAAAGGAATCATAGAGAAAGAAGAGCCATGTGTCTCAGTTAGTTCCAAATTTTTTGCAAATTTGTTAAAGATATTTCATATTTTCAAATTTATAAAAAGGATTTTTGTGAGACACATGGTGAGGTGGCAGGTGAGTAGGAGGTGGTTTGAGGAAATATTTAGAAATGTGGTTAAATTGAAAAAAAACAATTTAAAAGAAAATGATAAAATAGAAAGATGCCAAATTAACTCATTTGTGCATTTTAACCAATTTTTAGAAAAATATGCCAATTTGAATTTGAAAATTCAAATTTAAGAGGAAGAGGGAAAACCAATTAAATAAAAAATTGATTTAATTTGTCCATTTAATTAATTTTAGAAAGAAAGTGAATTTTGGAAAAGAAGAATAAGTATATGAACCATATAAATAAATTAAACAATTTATTTATAATAGTAGAGGAATTAAGAATTTCAATCAAATAGCAAGTATTTAACTAATATGATGCTCCAAACCATTTTTGTGTGCATACAGATATGACTGAGGTGTTATTCATATCTATGGGCTTCAAGAAAGGAATGAAATCTAGGATGGATGTCAACAAAGGCAGATCCACTGAAGGAGCGATGAACACTTGCACCTTTTTGGGGTCAGGTGCATTGGCACTCATAGCAGAAGCCGAAAGTGATATAGAGTTGGTTTGAACAAAAGAAAAGGGGAGGAGAGAGGAGGACATGGTAGGAAGTCAAGATATAGGGGTGGTAATCTCCTCTTCCTTCTTCTGTAATGCGGCTTGGTCAACCAAAAGAGCCTTTTGTTAGTGCATGCGTAAGGTAGTTTTTGTGTCTCTTTGAAATAGAGGGCAGAGGTTGCAAATGAACAAAATGCTCCTACACATCCATGGGAGTGTCCTCCATAGTTGTATTCAGTGGAGGGATAGGTTCAAAAACAACAGGGGGATTCAGCTCTAATGCCTTTGTAGCGAGCCTTTTCCTATTCACTACTTTAGGAGAAAAAGCAGTAGGAGGTCATAAAGGCTAAGACATAGAGGATTCTCCATGAGAGGCTTTTTTCCTATTGTACCAAATGGGCCTAGGCTCTGTGGGTGGGACAAGAAGCTCAAATGTGGGATGCTTTGGCCCTCACCAAGTGGACACCATAGGATTCCCTCACAAATGCAAGGCAGAAGTGGATGGCACCACCACAAAGCAAGAGGAAGCATCAAGCTGAATAGTGAAAGAAGAAGATGGAGGACTTCGAGACCACTTCTCTTCTTCTCTTCTATGTGCCTTGGTGGTATCATTGTTAGCTTTTGAGCAAGCCCTCTATGAAACATAAGCTGAAGGAGGGTAGCCTACTTTGGGCCTAAAATTCCCTTTCTTGTAATTTTGATGTGTGATACAAGAGGTCCTTCCTAGGCAAGAGAGGACTAACAAGTGCAGGCCAAAAGTAATCAAAGGTATAGCTATCATGCACAACTAACGGTCTATAATCAGTGTCATGGACAACATCTACTAAGCCCTCATGAACATAATTAAGGAATTTATGGACAACCGAGGGAACTGTATTCATAGGTACCAACCAAGGGATACCTAGCTAGCCTCTGAAGAGTTTAGACCCTAGGATAATTTCAAACATAAGGTTCACAGACTTAGGTCTGATGATAACCAATAGGACAATAATACCTAGAAGATTTATGGAAAGTTAGTCATGCATGTGGATGGGGCTCATAGGTGCATTGTACCCATCTTTATGTAAAAATTTGATTAGCATGATATCCTTAGTTATAATGTTTTCTTGAGATTTCAGATCAATAAGAACAACTGTTGTATAGTTTTCCCATTGATTCGCACAGGAATGTAAAGAGGACATGGTTCTCTATTAAATCCCATTGACAGGTCTTGTGAAGTGAAGGTTATACCACTACCACTGCTCACAGTTTGCATGGAGGGAATAGGCTGGTGTATAAAAGAGGCTATCACATACACTAAATGGCACTTTCATAGAGCCTCCTAAGCATTTCGAGATAAGGTAGTGACCCAATTAAGGTTTAGTTAGACAATACTTTTGGAACCTTCCAACTATGCCTACTAGGGGTCATATGTTGGGTTGTAAGGCATAAACCTCACAACACACTCACTTACAACACTCCTGGAATATGAGGAAAGGAGATTTCAGTATCAAAAAAAGGAACCAAAATGGTTCATGTCAGGTTCACCAAAAATGTAAGAGAGGGGGACCAACCACATCAACACCCCAAGTCATGAAGGGCCAAGAGCAGAAGGCTGCCCTAACTTACCTCATCTTAAGGGAGTTTTAGGAGATGTGGGATGAGAATGATGAGGATTATAAGATCCTTTGATCACTCTGCAGGCCTAAAACTCGAAATGGGGTTAGGCAAGTCAATTTTTGGGGTGAACGCTATGTCTCAGGTAGCTCTCTACACAAGGATGAAAGTGCAACTCCATGATAAAAATGTGACATGTTGGAATCTCTCAAGTACGATGGAATTTGTACGAATAGAGGACTAAAGAGATAAGGCCTTAGACATAGGAAAATAGATAAGGACTTTTTACTTTTGAAAGGAAAAAATAACACTATGAAGTAGATAAAGTATGTACGAATGTGACAAAGTAAGTACACAAGAGTGAGGATGATAAGAATGATCTCTCAATGGTTCTTTTTTTCTAGCTAGCTCCAAGAATGCTTCCACCTACAAGAGAGAGAATAATTTTTGGGGGAATGTATAGGGCTCTTCCTCAGTTAGACCTCCATTTTGGTGTTTCTACTTGAACCATGGGTATCCAAGATAATGATAATGGAGAAAAGTATGATAAATCAAGAAATAATTGAAATAACACAAAATCACTAAAGAATAGAGTTATGCTACCCAACCAAATCATAAAGGAGAGGATTATAAAGATTACCACCTCCACCAATAGCTCACTAGACAATGGGGGAGAAAATGAGAGGAATCAAGGCTATTTTATTGGTTTTTTATCCACACTTTCTCTATGGAGTTGATGGGGTGTTGATGTTGCTACTATGGAGTGCAAAGTGTTGCTTGAGAGTGATGGATTGAATTCTTAGAGATTTTAAAGATATAAATTCAATCCTTGGAACTGTGTAGAGATGAAATTAATGAAGAATGTTTTAATTTGAAGTAGAGATGAAGGAAAACATCCATATTCAGGTTGGTTTGTCGAAGAGGGTGTTACAAATCGACCTCCAATGGGAAGTGTAACACCTCTGCAAGCACTAGATGTTGGAATCTTCCATGGACATAAGCATGCCACATGGACATTTGCACACTGTGTGAGTGTCCCTGATAGTTATTCCTCTACTAACACACACAACAGACACCAAGTGGAATGAAGGCAATAGGCTTATGTGGAATTTTCCCTTCGGATTTGGTTTTCTAAGGTGAGGATGTATAAAAGAGGAATTTGCATAAGGGGTAAAATTTCACTCCTATACATTATATCTAATCAACCACAATTAATTAATGAGACCCTAGATAAATGTGAAAGTTTGTTACAAAACTTTACAACACCATAAATAGGATATAATTTAGGTGCATTTTATTAAATAGGGAGCCAAGGTCAATGTGAATGTGTACAACACATTAAAACATTAAACCTAGGAAAAATTAGGTTAATTCAATGATAGTTAATTCTTGAATTAAGTGAAGAAAAGGGATACTTTTTCCATTACTACACATATATGTCCATGTTATTTTGGGAATATTTTTTGGATTTTTAGTAGAATTGGTTCCACTTTCCCATTTCTCACTTTGAAGTTTCTAAATATATCATGGTTCAAATGATGATAGTTTTAATCCTTCTTTATAATTTAATCCTTACCTATAGTGGACCATCTTTATTTAATTGTAATCTTATCAAATATATGTGATTAGTGTGCTCTCATGTTTTTTTCTACTTTTATTATTTTGAATTTGTTTATGATCATTTTAAACTATTTGATGCATTTCCCATGGATATCTACAATTTATTGTTCCTCGTTTCCACATGGACAGACATTGTTTTAAGGAGATTAAAGGATTTACCCACCTTATCATTCACCATTAATTCTTATGTATCAAGTTCTATGTTTGAATTTTGCATGTTATTTGAATTTATTTAATATCTATTACTAGATTGGCTAGTTTTTGGATGTATTTTAACTGTTAATAACTCAACCCTTATCTTATTTGAGAGTTGATTTTTTCTATATGTTATGGATTATATTTTTCTTGATCCTTTTACATATAATTGTGGGGCTTATTTATTTCAAACACATCTTCTTCATAAATGGGGTGTGCTTAATACTTATCTTAATAGTCACTCAACGTGTCATGATTCCTTACGTTACCTAGTGGTTTTCATTCATGATATGACACCTTAGGAATACTTCTATATTTATCTCATATGATACTATGTGATCCCATGGTAGGGTTTTTATATATCTCATCAATATTGAGATGAATGAAATTTTCAATTTTCCCCTAACAGTTGAAACTAAATGCTATATATTTCATTGTTCGAGATGGAAAAAAAATATTATTTTTAATTATTATATTATTTAGTAATAGATATTGAAATAGAAGTTTAGTTTTCTTTGTACTATATGTCATGTTCAATAATAGCGAACTATAAGTCTACTTTTTATTATACCAATCTAACATTTATTTTGTGTTTATAGGAGAAATGAATATAAAAGAGTACTATCTAATAATTTAAACATGTCCATAAAAGTTTGTATGATTTTAATTATTTAAATATGTCTTAATCATATTTGTTAACCCAATTATTGCAATAATTGTTTTCTCTTTTAATAGACAATGAAATCACTTATAGTTGTTTCTATAATTAATCTTTTCAATTTGATAGAGGAATTTTCATGGATGTGTAAGGTATGTTCATGTGGGTAACCTATAATATTATGTGTTATCTTTATTTGTATGTAGATCTACACTTATGTATGAATTTTTTTAAAAAAAATCTTTGTTAACCAATATTATTTAAGGTGTCCTATAGTGGTTTAGCTAAGATATGTCCTTTAATTGATAAAAAAAAATCTCTATTACCATATTAGATGAAGAAACCCATTTGTAACTGATTTTAACAAGATGCAACCCTAACATGTTGGAAAAAATAGAAAAAATCAACAAATAATTCATTTGGAGTTAGTTGACCCATGTCATTTCTTTGAATTCACCATCCTAATATTTGGAAGAGTCTATAAATATTATTGAGTCCATTCATAATTAAACCTACTCTAAAATAACTGCCACATCCATGTTAGAAGTGAAATAATATACTATAAATATTATGACATAGGAAAAGCTACATCGTAGAAGCCACATGTTGGTTATAAACAAACATAGAGCTATTATATCATTTTTATAAATCCAGAAATCAAACTAGTATTAAGTGAAAATAATTATGAGTTTTATCTATTTTAGATATGATTTGTCTCAAGGTGTATTCCATCATTCATTTATTACAATATTCTCAATATTCATACCTTAGAGAACACCCTTCTTAGGGACTAAAGAAGAAGGAATTTTCAACCCCTATCTATTTTTACTTTCAGACCATAATATAATCATAATAATTTCACTCACCGTTGATGGCGTTCCCTCAAGATATGTAGAGCTCCATTTTAGAACATCAATAAAAGAAAAGTTAAATTATTATTATTTAAATAATTGAAAGGAGTATTGAATCGGCTAAACACATAGAATAATGAGAGAGTGGGTAATCTCCCATAATTAAAAGGACTTTGTTGAAACTAGTAAATAATGAAGGATAATGAGAACATTCAAAGAGGTCTATTAATTAGAAAGAGTTAATTGTTGCATGATTATGTAGCATCGTAAATTGTAACCCTCAATAATTTTATACTAGGTTTTCTACCCTCCTATGTGCTTGGACCTAATTATGCTCCTAATTTCCTAAATTATGCATTGCATGGATCATTTTATCATTTATTGGAAAATCAAATATATAAACCCAAATTATACACTTAATGTTTTTCCCTTGAAATTTTAGATCCCAAAAAAGTTGATATGGAAAAGGGCACCAAATGGACCCAAATATAAATATGCTAGTGTTGGTAATTTATTATTTAAAATTTAATTCCTAATTATCTAGTATTGGGTTTTGTTTTTTGTCAAATTAGATTAATTGTGTATAGATACACAATATTTTCACAATTTTAATTAATAGGAAACTATTGAGAAAAAGATTTTGAGGAAAATACATGGAAAGTAAATTCAAGAACAATCAAGGATAGAATTTATAGAATTATTGTAGAATTTCAACATCCAAGCATCATGCCAATTTTTATGTCAGTTTGTGTATATTCATGCATACATTTTCTTTGTGAGTACTAATGCTTCTAGGTGTTTAAATCAAATAAAACCAAATTATAATCAATCCTTGAAAGTGATGTGGATTGCTTTAGTCCCTCAAGGAGACCAAATTTGAGTGGTGAGTTGGAGAAAGTTGTTGATTCATTATTCTATTATCATTTAGCATCTATCGCTCAAAAGGATAAGCTCTTTTTATCATCAATTTTTCCATTGTGGAGGTAGAAATACCAACACAAGGTTTGACTAAGGCAAGCCACTATATGGCACAACCGTTCCTCTCCTTTTGAATGTGTAGGCTATAGATCTAAAGGGGATTATAATAAAATTGAATACAATTTAATCACATATACATTCAATCCCTATAACTTACCAAGATATAAAAAATCAATTATCTTAGCGACAAATGAAGATCTAACAAAAAGATATAGAAGGAAGAAGCCATAGAATAGAGACCTAATGATTGTGAAAGAAGATTTCAGTTTCAAATATCTAGTCTAAGATGCCCTACTCACCCTTGTCCACTCAAATTAGGCTCAAAATTAACACATATGCGCACATAGCTTCTCTATTAATTTATAGTCATTAAATTTGGTTATCAATTTCTACATTATTTGTATACATATCAATATATAGAATTTTCCTAATTATCCAATTGCATCATTATATTCCAACATAATTCTATTTCCAAATCAACCCAACTCACCCCCAGAAAGAGAATTGTGGGTCAAGGATTAGTTGACTCACCTTTCAGTTTGTAAGTTATACCCATATTCAATTCCCTAATGTTTTCTTAGTAGAGAGGTGACTAACCCTAGTTGAATCCTAAGGTTCTAACTTTTCCCACCAATTTTGTTTTGTGAACTTGACATTCTGAACATTAAATATAACTTCTAATTTTTAATTCAATATTTCTTAGATTTGAAATAGTGAGAAAATATTGTTAAATTTTTTGAAATTATATGCTCTTGTTTGTAAAAAATTATCTTTGTATTTGAAAGACAAGTTTCATTTTATTTGATTTTGTGCAAATTTTTAAAAGTTTGTTTCATTTCAATCCTAAAAATTATCAAATGTGTAGGAGAACATCATAAATTTTCTAAATTTTTTGCATATAAATGGGTTAAAATAGATTTCATCTTTTCAAAATTTGAAAACATTAGTTCATTACACTACATTGCAAATTCAAAATCCATCAAAATAGTAGAAAATCCAATTTTCAACCTAAACCAAAATATTGTCAAACATCAGTTATCTGCCCCTTGTATCTCAAACCTTGAAATTTTTAAAAAAATTCAATGTAGACTATAGTGTAGAGCACTCTTTTTAAGCTTAGCTTACCTCAAATTTTTGGTACAGATAGATATTTGTTGCCTTTCTACAAATCTAGACTCTCATTTTTAGAACTATGTCTGTAATAGGTCTATAGTTCTATTTTCTATTATAATTTTTATTAACAAGAATAAACATGATTTAAAATTAGAAATTAATGATTTATCTTGGAGAAAGCATAGTAATAGATGATTATGTCAAATATTTTTTCTACAAGTACATTATATACCTACCAATCTCTTTAGTTCTGATGAATTTGATATGTTACTGATGTCTTTGTTGAATTCATCTTACATAGATCGTCTACTAAGGCTTCTAACATTCCAACACACCAAAGAACAACAAATGAAATCATTGATGCTCATGAAAATCATATTTATTCTTCTCCCAATGTCTCACCTACTTGTGAAGAAGGTATCTTGGTGCAAGAAGATCCAATCATTGAGAGTCATGATAAGAATATTTTTTTCCCTCCCAATACCTCTCCTACTTGGTAGGATATTGTTGCACAAGAGGATAAAATTATTCATATATTTATTTCAAAATATAGTAAAATGGATTGCATAGATGAAGAGGCTAGATTGACATTAGATCTTGGAACCTCGAAAAATGGGGGAGAGCATGATTAAGTGCTATCACACCCACTTTAAAATTAATTCCATTCAGGGATAGCTATTGGGAAATTTTTTCATCTCAAAAAGAAACATCCAAGATCACTACCACCTTCAATAGCTTTTATTTTCTTAGATCAGCTCAAAGACACCTACTATTATGCCACAAAGTGGAATCAGACATAGTTTATTTGCCACATAGAACCTTAGAGAAAATTTAATTCTAATTAAACTAGTTCCAATAAGACCATTAACAAGTTTAGAAAACATAACCAACTACCATGAAAGATGAAATAGGCAACATGAACACACAAGATTTATGAGGGGAAAACCCTTATGGGTAAAATAACCACCACACTCCAAATTCTCAAAACACCATTGTATTATTCAGCAATAGAAACATGTTACAATACAATTCAGAATCTAAGCCTTCACAAGAGATTTACATCTTGTTCCATCTGGAGAGAATCTGATAGCATAACCATGTTCTATTTCCCTCTATCCTCTTGTAGAACATTTAACATTTTATAACATTCATTCTCAACTAATAGGAAATGATTTGACTCCACTTCCATAGAAAAACAATTACAATGTAGTTCAAACATGTCCACTTTGATCCTCTTTGTTGGATCTTTTTAATTCATACAAAATTCTTTGGCATTCTAGTAACCGGTCATAACAATTTCCATGGTATCTAAGAATCACCAACAAAAATAACCGCCATTAGCTCCTACCCACCATATTCATATTGGGTCATTGGAGGCACTTGAAGCCATGTCCCTCCAACAACCCTCTCTCACCCTAAAATGACCATTGTTCCATTCGCTTCACAATGTTGATGTGAAGTGAGCAATGTATCATCATTTCGATGAGACATCCTCTTCTCTCATGCCAAAATAAGGATGTCACTCTGACGAAGGCTATACCACCAAGTGTTCAACATTCACCAATAGAACCCAACAAGTCTTCATCTTTCCATCGTCATGTCAAGGAGACAACTTAATATCTCCCACTGATATTGGAGTGTCGCAACGATGAATCTTATAGTGTTTAACTAATTGGTCGCCATCATCTACGTGGCATCCATGTCACTACTATACAATTGATGCCACCTTTCATGTAGAACAGTCCCACCTTAACAGTGCACTAAGGTCCCACTCATCTGACACATCGGGGAGACATACTTTAGAGTCTTGCCGAAGTCATGAAGATGATATCCTTTGCTTCATAGTCACTGTCACAAAAAAACTAAACCTTGGAAACTCTTGTCGGAGGTTATGAAATTTTAAAAACCATGGATGACTCACCGACAACAAAGAGAACCTCAAAGTTGCTAAGCTAAGAGGTTTTGAAACTCTAGAACCCCACGACTTAAGTTAGAAAAACTTGGAACCCACCAACTTAAGTAATGAACCATTTCTTTCCAACAAGGATTTGATCAGACTACTAACTTTGTCCTAGTAATATTTAACTTCCTATTCGACAATGCAAAGTCCCAAACACTAGTATGTTTGAGGCACCATTTCTCAACAATAACCCTAGAGATTTCAATGCAAAAGAGGAAGATATCTTGCAATAGTGTTGTCCTAGGAATCAAATATGATATAACGAGGGGTTCACCATCAAGTTTAGACTTGGAAAAGACAATGAAATGAAAGATGTAATGAAAAAACCTAATTCAATGCAAACTAACACTAAGTAACTTAGAAAAGTCAGTGAAATGCAACAAAAAATTGTAAAACAAGAAGTGTGCACCTAGGAAATTGGAGAAGGTTTAATGGATGTCTAAATTACTAGAATTATTTTTTTCAAGGCTTACTAGGACTCATTTACCAAGCTAGGTGTATCAGTCTTGTTTCTAGGATACTAGGAAGGAACAAGTTTCTGCCAAAAGGGTATCTAGATTTATAAAATCTTGAAAATTTATTGGAACTGGGACTGATTAGCTAGAAGTGGAAAATTATTCTAGTTGGGATTTTAATTTCAAAAGTTGATTTTGTTCTTCTTTTTCTGTTATGCTCTTCCTGATTCGTTTCTGAATATAAATCTCTGATTTGCAACCTGTAGGTGATCTACAATGTTCTCCAAGGCTTGATGACAACTTTGACAACTTCGAATGCTTGAAAAAATTTCTCGAATCTTGCTTCTTATGAAATATGCAACCTCAACCTAGACCTACAAATCACACATAAAGGAGAGGGGAAAATGTTGGGGGGTTAGTGTATAGGGGTTTGCCTTGGTGAAACCCCTTGTTGGTAATTAAACCTTGAAATGAAAGAAAATATGAATGGAGAATGATGAATGAAAAAATAATAATGTTTCAACTCACCAAACCCTACTAATAAGGTTCCATAAATATGCTTGAAATGGCTGCAATGGATGCAGTTCTTGACTCTAGCTTGAATGATGTTGACCTTCCTTGAAACACTTTCTTGAATCATAACCTCTACATCATAATTGTTAGAACAATAACATACATGATATATGGAATCCTTGACATGATGATTGAGACTTGAATACTACTCTAAAATGCTTGAAAATTTTCACTTGAATGCTCTTGAATACTCTTGTAAACTCAATTTTTTGTAAGGATGAATACTTGAATTTTGAGGATGTTGGGAATAAAATGAGAGAAATAACATTGTATTTATACTTAATTATGCAAGAATTCCCAAAATTACAACACTGCAAGATGAAGTTAGATGTGGGAGAATAAAATCCTACCAAGAATTTGAACTAATTTTGATTTTGGGCCACATGAGACTCATTCACCCATGATGGAGAGTGAGTCCCATTAGTCATAATGTATGGAATGAAATAATAAAAGTGTTTAGAAATGTGTAAAAATTGGTTTGGGGACAAAAGATCTAGGTGGAAACCATTCAACCAAGGTGGAAAATGAGTCCCAGATCCCTAAATTTGGGCCACACAAGCTAGAAACACCAGAATTATGACTGATTAATGATTGATGTTGGGATTATCCTCAAAAAGACATAATAAATGAGGCTTGTGGATGAAAAATGGGACCAATTAAAGCATAAAAAATCCCAAATATTAATGGAAAGAATAGAGAAGTGTGAGAGTGTGTTACAACACTTTACAAAACCCCAAATAAGGAAAAAATAATGTTAATTTTGATTAAAAAGAGGTTTATTATGTTGATAAGACCTTAGAAAGTGTGAAAGTGAGTTACAAAACTTTAGCAAAGTACCATTAAAATCCATTAATTCATAAGGGCCCAAGAATTAATGTGAATGTTTGAATCATATTACAACACTAAATCAAGGCAACATTAAGCCAAAATAACAAGGAGGACCCAAACAGGCTAGAAAAATAAGAAGGGTTACTTTTTCGATGACTACATCTAGCCCCCACTTTAGTGAGAGGATGAACTTGCTTCAAAATCACACTAGATTAGACAAACATGCATCAAGAGGGGTCCAAGTGTACCAATTTCATTAAGATGAGATAATGATCAATAAGGGTGATCAAGCCCCCAGGATCAAGATCCCATGACAAACCAACATAGTTAAAAAAGAACACACATGAGAATGATATAAAGAGAAAAGAAAAAGAACAAGCATAAACTACCAAACATGAAAGAGAGAAAGGATAGAATTAAATTTGGATCAAGCTTCAACCATTTTTCCATCACAATGTGGATTGGACCTAGGCTATTTATCTGAGAAATGTATACTCACTGTATGGCAACGAAACTCCTAGCTGTTTGCTGGGTGAGAAGTCCAGAAAGGTGAGAAACATACACTCATGGATGGTATGAAATCACACACATGCAATTGGCTATGGGGAAAGTCAAGCCTCATTCATCCCTCTCACTCAAACCATACCAAATTTGTATCTCCTGATAACTTTAATAAGGTGCCACACAAAGTTATTTTTGAGCTTCATGAGACAAGAAAAACTTTGTATTCTTGGAGCTCATGGAAAAATAGGATGGCTCTACGGGCATGCAACCTATGTTATGCAAGGTTTCCATATGAAAATAAATGCAAAAAGAAAAATAGGAAATGTTCAAAGCAATTTTTCTTATTTCATGTGAGGTCTTTACTTAGGGAACATTGTGCCTAATATCTCCAAGAGAGGACCAATCAAAGAATAGAAGATTCAAAACTTAGGGGATGTAGTGCATCGCATCAAGCCACTAAGAGGAAAGTAATATGTTAAGAGAGATCAATCTCTTGAAGGAAATCACACCCAATGTCATCCACAAAGTGAAAAATGCATCATATAAATTAAGAAAATTGCACAATTAACCATGAAAAAAGGAAAAGAATAATGCCAATGTATGTCCCCACTTTAAAGAAATTGGTAAACACCATACTATGAGATATTAGTTTAAAGTATAAAATGATAAATGTAAAAAATAGAGGACATGAGAGGTATCTTGGAAATCCCTACACCAAGTCATATGTTTCCAATTGAAGTTGTTTCATGTAAGAGAAAAAGAAAAGAGAGGGATTGCCCCCAAAATGAAAACACAAAACACATAAGGGATCTATGGATTTGGGGTCAGTATGTTTTTTGCTAAAATATTTTAAGAGAGCTCAAAACAATCACCATCCACCAAATACACATATAACTAGATGAATGATACAAAGAGAGTGAAAACAAAGAAAAACCTTTTGGGTCAGCATGAAAGAGACATGAATTTCTCGATTCCTTACATCATCCAAAAAAAGAAAACACAAGACAACTGAAATAGAGATAAAAAGTGAAACGATGAATGATATAGAGAAGAATGAAGGTACACATAGAGGAATGTCACACAGAGAGATATATATGAAATATAAGGCCACGAGGGATCACATTATGCACCTATAATCACACAAAAGAAAATGAAATTAAAATAATGCAAAAGACTAGTAAGGCACATGTGAGTGAACCTATGAGTGGGTCATCTGCCTCCCAATCTCAATATTTATAATTGGAAGGTGAACAATGAACCTAAGGGACAATGTCAAGAGCACTATTAGGACAAGGCTATATGTACTTCTTTATCCCACTAAGTGTGAGACAAGAATGAGCCAAGGTAGGTAATGTGAAATATCATGTAATGGTGAGAATAGAATGTTCTACAACCATTACATGACAAGTGGTGAAAAAATATATGTTATGCAATCACTTGATGGCATTTGGTGCCATTGAAGTAAAAAAATTCAATACAAAGTTGAATGCACTACACTCATCAGTACTATGTCCAAGAGTTTTGTGGTATTGGCAATGTGGAACTTTTGCATCTTTAGGATATAGAACTAGTCTATATTTTATTGATGTCAATGTTATTAGCTATATTTTTAGAAGAAGTAGTTTCCTTTCACTTTCAAGTGGCGAACAAGGAAACTTTATCTTTTGTAACTTGTAAGGCCTTTTTCATTTTCTAGATTCACCAACTTCTTGAATTGAAGGTTGAGGAGGAGGACCTAAGGTAATGCTCTCATCCTTGCCATTGTTTTGAGTTATTTTTTGTTCTTTAGGAATAAGGATAGTCATATCGAGAGGAGAATCGAATATCACCATACCATCACTATGAATCCTTAGATAATATTGTCGAACATTTATGTTTTGAGAGGGATCTTGGTATCCTAACCCCTTTGTGTTTTCATTAGTTGGTATTTTCTCAAGGATTTTGTGGATCTCATGTTCATTTGTTTGTATCAAATCCTTGTTTACTCAAGATTATGACTCATTTTCCATATGTTTCTTCAAGATTAATGTGAGTGTTTGTTACTTTGTTATTATAAAATGGTTGATTTTTTTTCTTGTTTAGAGGAACTAGGTTCACCTATTGTAGAGAAATTTGGTTCAACTTTGTTTCAGGGTGTAAGTAACCAAACATCTCAAGGGGTTGTACGGTAGGAGGATTTGGTTGTTTCATGGATGGATATAAGGATGCATTAGATTCAAGGTTGTTAAGACAATAATTTAGGAACTTATTCAGCTTGTCATCATCTTCTCCAATCATGTCGACATCGTGAGGAGGACATGCATTAGGAGTTGAGTGATTATGAGTGAGTTCAATTTTGTTAGGGTCATTTCCAAAGGAACATCTTGACACATCAACTAAGGATTTTAATGATATCCAAATCTTGCTAAAGCATGTATCCATGATGAAAATTTAAGATTCTAAACTATGCAACAATTCTCTATATGTAATTTTAAGTTTCAGGAATTCATGAAATGAATTAATTTAGACTAGATGCAATGACTTGGATGAAATAGAAAATTAGTAAACTAAAAAAAAAAATAACAAAAAAAAATAGAAACTCAAAAAATGAAGTGTAGCCAAAAAAAGTAGTGTAGTATGTGTAGAGGGACTAATTCACCCAGGGTAGCGAGCAAGTCCCACTGATGACTTTTTTGAAAAATTTCAGAATTTTTGAATTGGATCTTATGCTTTTTATGTTTTTCGATCTATGTATGAGATGAAAATATAGAATTTAAATTATTTTCAATGAAACTAGATGCAAAAATTTAAGCTAAATGAGATTTCACTAATGCAAAATTTGAAACTTGAGAATGTAAATTAACCAATGAAAATCCTAATGTAATGTTAATGCAAGCTAAATATAGGATGTAAATGCACTCCCAATCGTAATTATGATGTTCTAAGGGTAGGTTCATGAAGATGGAACCTCGAAAAATGGGGGAAAATGTGATTAAATGATAAACTCCCTCAGGATACCTCCCAACCTTTAGAAAAAGGCTTTGGGGATGGTTATCTTACACACTACCATTGAGTTATAATTTCATCAACAACTCACATTTGTTTAGAGTGGGGTGGAATCCTTGGCTTTAGGCATTCCCACTTAGGTCATTCTGGTAGGGTGAGTACCTTTTCCCTCTACGATAGGCCTTCTAAAGGTTTTAACAAAAGCATAAATTGCATAAAAAAGAAAGGATGAGTCTGGCATTTTGATCACCCAGTTAAGGGGAGAGAATAATCCTATTCACCACACAAGAAAAACAACTAATGATTTATTTTAAGCCAAAAAGATGATGTACTATTCTAAGTGAAGAGGTTGCTTCACAAAATAAGACTACTTAATTTAACTTATATAAAACCAATCATGATGACTATTCTAGGATTCGTATTTATTTATTTAAAATTAAGTTTCTACCCTAGGATTGATTCTTTTTAGCCCAAAAGCATAAAAATAACATTCTGGCCGTAGTCATGTCGTGTCCAGATCAAAAAAATATAGAAGTGCTGAAACAAAGGTTAGAAGCGCTAAAACAAAAATTAGAAGCGCTATAGTTTAGATCAGAAGTGTTATACCTTTCATTAGAAGCACTACAAAATTTGGCAGAAGCACCATAGAAGTTCACTGAAGTGCTATAAAATTTTTGGAGAACATAGACCAACTGTGTTGTGAATGTCGGGCTAATGCGCTGAAACAAATCATGGAAGCATTATAGTTTCCTTTTCATAAATGCTAAAAAATTATTCAAAAGTGCCATATTTTATGTAGAAGTGTTGAAACAGAGATCTGAAGCACTCTATTTTTTCTCAAAAGTGCTATATTTTTCATCAGAAGCACTCGAAAAACTCTCGTTCGTACTAAAATAAACACACCAGATCCTTGTATAATACTTTTCAAATAAAATCTATGAAATATGGGGTTAAGCCCCATGGTGGGCACCAAATTGTAAGTGTGAATAAGTAAAAAAGCTACAATACACTTCTTAATGAAACATTATATCAAAGATTCAACAAATAAACTATTCTAAAACAAGAATCTACTAAAAGCCTCTTATTGTTTCTTATCTCTAAAGATTTATTAAGTCAAGAAGCTCTTAGATTTAGTAAGACACTATGATTGTTAAAATGCCAATTTAAAGAACAGAATGATGTTAGATACAATGATCTAATCCTATATGATAATATCTAGATGATAAAAGGAAGCTACTTTAATCTATGCTGACATGAAAACTATGATGAAAACTACAGTATGAAGTCATGACATAAAATATATTGCTATTGCTAATTTTTTTTATGCTTGATTACTTTATTTCTTGATGCTTTCTTGTTGAGTAATTTTGCACAAAGATGCGATCCATTTCTTGTATTGAAAGGCTGTATTTATAGATTTCTCAGTAGCACATTTCCATAGGGGCAGAAAATTAGAGGCTTGGATTCAATCCAGAGGATTGAATGGTGTGAGATGGAGGGGATGGATCTAATCATAGAAATGGTTCCTCCCCATGAAAACATCATGTAAGAGGATAAGAAAGATTAGAGGGAGAAGATTGAGAGGATTGCCTACAATATTTCCCGTGAATGCCAGTTGCATTAATTTTGACATAATTTTGACATTTGATATCTAATTTGATAGGTGAGTGAAAATAGAGGAATATTTGATTTATGCATTTATTTAAATATTTTTTATTTATTTAAATTAGCAAAAGGGAATAAATAAATTAATAAAAAAAACTATAGAAGTTGTTTATTAAATTAAAATAGAAGAATTATGATAATTAAATAATAAGGTATTTAACCTTTTGTTTAATTTATTTAAATGATGTGATTAAGATAGAATAAACAAGGGAATTTGATAATTAAATAAAAAAAATATTTAATTTTATTTATTTAATTAAGATGAAATAATAGCGGAATTAGAAGAATTTAAATAAGAATCTAAATGTGAACTATATAAATAAATATTTCTATTTATTCAATAGTAGAGGAATTTAGGATAATTAATCAAATAAGTTGTATTTAATTGGAATTTAGGATAATTAATGAAATAAGTTGTATTTAATTAATTATCTATTCTCCAGACCAATTTTAGGTGTATACAATAACATGTATTTTAATCCTTATAAATATGGTTTTGGTGTGGACAGTGGTAAATTATAAAGGTTTATCATATCACATCCATGTGTTGAGGTGGAAACAAAGAATATCGATTGTATGATTAATATTCTACCTCCAAAAAATATTATGTGTGACTTTGTAATTTACGACCAATGGTAAATTTGTTAACTCTAACAATAAAAATAAAACTTTATGTTTATTTCAAATCTTGTTGTAAATCTTATTTATTTTATTTTTAATTTAAGTGTTGTAAAAATTATTTAAATATAACCTCTTTATTTAATTTTAAAATATTTTTATCTCCCATTCCCACCCCAAAGAAAAATTGTTTAAGTGCTCAACATAATATCTAGAACAACTATTTTTTATTTATTTATTTAAACTTTAGCCACTCAAAGATTTGCATTATTAAGTTCTCAATATGGAATGTTGAATAAAATAAGACCCTTATTGTAATAATTTATTTTAGGAGAATATGAATAATTCAATAAATAAAGATATTGGTTATCTTGATGAGATAATATAATGTTATTTAATTAACAATGATATTTTTGGATATATAAGATAGTCAAGCCATATGATTTAATAAATATAGGGTTATTTTGGATTGATAAGATAGTGTGAACCCCAATCCTATACCTGCACAAATACAACAAACAAACACATAGTTAGGTTCATATGCAAGATAAAACAAGGATTCCCCATGAAATCCATTTACAAAACTTAAAATAGGAAAATGAAGAACAAAACATGTAAATATGAATGAAATCCTAATTAAGCAAGCAAACTTTTGATCCCATGGGAGAGTTGGTGCCAATTGGTATGTTGAAATTAGCCCTTTCCCAACTCCTTTGTAAACTTGATAATGGTTTGATGATGATTGAAAATTTTTGATGGAAATTTGGCATAACCTAGCTATGAAATGGACAAAATTAACTCTCAATGTGAAGAGAGTAACTTTTCTCTAAGTTTGGATGGGGATGAAGTTAAGTATAGTAAGTTTACTCAAATTATGGATGATTAACTCAATAGAGAAGGCCTCTATTTATAGATTTTAAGAATGGGAGATTGAAGGATTTGAATGAATGTGGGATAAAAGACCAACCAATGAAAAGAGACTACTTGTCCATATGTGATTGGAGGAGGAATGCACACATTTTGGTCAATGTGCATGATAAATGCTATGAGATTCAAATTTGAAATTTGAATGTGACATGATGGAGGGAGAACGAAATGGATTTAATGTCACTTGGTTCAAGGCCAAGGACATGTAAGAGGAGTGAATGCTTTGTTGGAAGGAAAAATCCACTTCGATTTTGAATTCAAATTTGATGGAATATTCCTCTTTTATTCCATGGTGAGAGAAAATAGGCAATTTAATAAATCAAAGTAATTTATTTATTGTGCAAGTTGCATTCTCTAGAGGATTTTAGTGATTAAGATTAACTTAATCAAGATTTCATCAATTCAATGAGAGATTCGGTGATTTGACAATTTTGACTTAGATTTATGAGTTAATTTAAATCAAGAATTGTGAAGAGAGATTTAATTAAATAAATGATTTGATTTATTTAACTAAAGGGGGCAATGTTAAATTAAATTAAATAAGGTTTAATTTATTCAATTTAATAAGAAAAATTTATGGATTTAATCAAATAAGATGAATTATTTAATTAAAGAGGGATAGGAGGGTTAATTAAACAAAATGATTTGTTTAATTAATAAAGGAGAATGACTTAATCAGATAAATTTGATTTATTTAATTAAGAGGGGGAATATGATGAATTTAATCAAATAAAGATTATTTAATTAAATTGATTAGTAAAGGAGATGATTCAGGATGAAATGGTGTTAGTAAATCAGGATCCAGTGTGTTAGATCAAATTGTATATTTTCCATGTCTACAGATAATGTGGAGAAATTCAACCTTGATAAAATTGTCAAGCCTTGTGATTTTATAAATTTAGGATTGTTTTAGTTGTTATATAAGGTAGTGTTATAATTTGTTTACTTACATTATTTATATTAATTTTTTTCTATAAAAAATTTGAATGTTTATCTCTTTCTTATTATTTTCTCCACATTAACATTTAATAAATAAAATAATTATCAATTTTATTTTATTGGTTTCTATTATTAATTATTAATTATAAATATTGTATACTTTTTACATATAACTTTAATATTAAGTAAACATAAAAAAATTTCATTAAAAATAAATTTTGTAAATTTTAGTAATTATTCTTGTTGAGATTATATAGTTTAAATTTATATCTTCACTTTAGTTTCTTTAAACACTTCTATATCTTTTTTATTTTTCTTTTGAAGTTTATATATCAATGGCATGTTTGTTTTAATTTATGAAAGGGATATTATTTTATTAATTGAGCACATTTGTGAGAATGATGGCCTGTAATCTAATTTCATCATCCACCAAGATTCAAAGATTGTAAAAAAATAGATAACTCAATTCTAACTCTCAACCAAAGAACAAAGTTTAGATTCATATTTTGTATACCAATTAATTGCAAAAACAATCAAATTTTGATATAAAACCTTCCAACCAAAAAAATAAAATTATAAATCCAAATATTTTAAAAATTCACTCTCAAACAAACTTGTAAAAATAATATAAAATTAAAATCTAAAATGTTACATAAATTGCCATACTATACACATGACATCATTAGTCAATGAAAAACAAAAACTTCATATCATAACATGACACAAAATTTGCATGTTCATTGAAAAACAATTATTACATCTAATCAAGAAAATTATAATGAAAAGTAGTAGTAATGTCAAAGAATTTCTTGACTCCTTCAAAAAGAATTGCTATTTTAAACTCATACATCCATATCAAAATTAACAAAAATAAAAATCTTAAAAAATAAAAATAACAATTTTATATTATTACTATTCCTTTATTAATAAAATATTATTATTATTTTGTGAAGTTAACTAATTATTTATAATATTGTTGTACACAAATAACATACTGCTGATTTGATATCATACAACAAATAATATTACACTCGCTGATTTGATATCATACAACAAACAATGTTACACTTGTTTTATTTCACTCATTATATTAAACTTACAGAAGAGAAAATTTTAAGCCCTTAAATTCTCTTATATAAAGAGAGGCATATCTATAGTATGGTACTGCACAAACATGCTTATTCGGGGAAAAGATCACACATTACATGCATGCAGAAACATTTTCACCTAAATTACCATCCATTTGAAATTTTCAGTGTCCTCCACGACCACCGCCTCCTCCTTGCCCACCTCCTCCACGGCCACCTCCACCATTGCCTCCTCCTTGGCCACCGCCACCTCCTCCTTGACCACCTCCACCACCACTATGACCTCCACCACCACGACCAAAGCCAGGACCTCCACCACCTTGTTGGCCACCCCCGCCACCGATGCCAGGCCCTCCAGCTCCATCACCACCACCATGTCCTCCACCGCCACCAGGTCCCTGACCAGCCATCTTTACCACAATTCTTCTTCTTCTTACTTTGGTATTGCTACTAATACTCTAACTGAGAAGGAATGTATACAATACTCATAAATCTATGACACATATATATATTTCTCTCCTCCACACCTTGACTCGATATCTACCATTCTTTCAACGCGGGAGAGAACTGTTAGGTGAAGATATTTGAAGAAACAGCCTCACACAGCACTAAACGATGCCCACGTAGCCCTTCCAGCGCGCACCCACAAAAATCTACGCCTTTAATGTTTTGATTTGCTGGTCTTATATTGTTTTCTACTGTTGATCGTTTTCACAGAGTTTATTTTATCGCATAGGGGAGAATCCAATAGAATCATAAGAAAAAATGTTATCCAGTTTTCTTACGTGAAGCTTATTTCTAATATTATAGGCTCTGGATTTCCACATAGATTTGGATCTACTATCCTTCCATTTCCCAGAGGAACAACATAATTCAATTACTGATTAAATAATGTGGTTGTTTCAGGTACTAGATTTTCAGCAGTGGTGATGAGATGTGGATAATACAGAGTTGTAAAAATTTATAATTATCAATCACTATCAACGAACGAATACGATTTCGACTGTTATGCCACGTACCTAAAAAGTATATTTTTAGTTGCCTGTTCCCAACACATAATCCATTAGCTTTCCAACTAGCACTCATATGATATTTATGCAAGAACTAGAAAGTACAGTGGGGACTTGAAAGGAATCAAATACCATTACGTAAAAATATGATATTGTAAGAAATAGAACACCTTTACATACTAAATATAAAGGTTAATCTATTGGATATAGCAATTCATATTATAATTAATTTAAATAAATAAATTTGAGTTTAGATGATGTATTTAAACATGTATTGAAATTACGATGTAATGTTGGGAAAGGTTTAATTTAGACCTTGTATACACTTTCCCTTATAACAAATTCTAAATGAAATTACAAGGAAAATTCTATTATTTTAACATAAAAATCTTGTCACAAGAGAGGAGCACCTAAGACACTATTGATGAGTATGAAATTGGGGATGGGGATGTAATGATGAAACTCTTTGTGTAGTGTCTATAAGAGAGTGCTAAAGAATGGTATAGGAATCTTCTAGAAAATAACATTTCTTCTTGAGAATTTTCTTAGATTCTTTCTATTTGTAAAGAGTGAAACTCTTTAATTCAAAACATCAACAATACTTTAAATAAATTCATTTATATTCAAAAGAAAGTCGACACTTCATTCATTAGACATCATAAAATCCAAACAATTTCAAAATGATGACTTAAAGTCGATAAATAGATTCATAATACTTCCAGTTAAATTCATAGACCTGTCATATTACACGACATTGATAATAATACAAGAGTATTTGTAACATAGGTTTACAATTTGAGACTTAGGCATTCTGTCGCCTCAAGCTCTACAATACATAATTCAATAATACAATAATACATAAATGAAGATAACATCCTTTGATCTTCAATCCAATAGCATATCTTCAAACATGAAGATGAGAACAAGAATGAGGTGTTTTCTCCGCCCAAACTCGAAGCTTACGCTTCTCCAAAATTCCTTAGTCATTCAAAGAATACCTGACCCTGCATGAATCAATTAGCAAAAAGCAGCTGACAAACAAGATGGAATCTGGTGCACGCCTAGTATAACTAGTAAAATCACAAGCATTTTAATTTTTCTAATTCATTTAAGAAACAAGCAAGTTCGATACTAGGATATGGTACAAAGTTCATTCATTTCATCTATTTCAATGGTCCTTAAGTTACTTGGCTAAGTAAAATGTCATGCACGACAAATAAAAACAGTTTTGGAAAAGCAAAACTACACTCTCTAATAACCCATATTTGGCACCTGTCTCGGAAGGTAACTTTTCAAACACATGACATGCACATTCATTTATCAAGCATGCATGGTTCCATTCAAATAAATATAATCTTTCACAAACATCTTTAATGACAATCTTGTTTCAAGCAAAAATGTTTTAAATACAGTATTTTCATCGTTTTAAAACATAAACATCATTAAATTAATATTTAATCAAATAATAAAATTAAAAAAAGAAGGTGTATCTCAAGTATGTAAATAAAGTACATATTTAAATATGCATAAATGAGCACATGTTCTCTCAGTTTATTTACTCATTTAATTTATTTTCACTTCGAAATAATATTGTTCTAGTTCATTTTGTTTCGAAATAATTTATATTTTAATTTATTTGCTTTATTTTCAGGTTTTCACATTTCCAAAAAATAGAATAATTACTTATTAAAAAAAAAACCACATTTAATAACTCATTTTTATTTCTGTTTCATAATAATTTGAGTTTTATTTACAAAAATTTTTAATTTTAACTCTTATTTTCCAAACACATTTAAGATACAAAAAGTATTTTATCAAAATACTTATATTTTCTGTTTCATTTTTTTTAAGAATTAAATCTATTTGTCTGTTTTGGATTTTTGAAGTTTTTCCAAATCTAATTTATATATACGTTTTTCTGTGTGAATATTTTCTAAATCTGAATTTTCCAACAATCTTTTTTTTGTAGAAGTTGAGCAAATACAACTTAATAGGAGCTCAGTGACCTCTGCAAGTGAAGAATACCTGTTAGAAGGAAAAGCAAAGAGAAGCAACAAAGAGAACAATAAAAATGCTCAAAAATGTGGAGCTCTATATTATCCAATGTGTAAAAGAATAATCGTACAAAAGAAAAGTTTCGACCACATATAGGTCAAAGAAACCGTAAAAAGGAGAACCTTAGGCTTGCACATTAATAATTAATAAAATAATTAATTATTATACACCTAATGTTAGCTTAAGTGTAAAAGAGATAAGAGAAAACTTTAATTAATTAAACAAATATTGTTTAATTATTCAAGTAAATAACCAATTACTCTAACACCCCCTCTTAAGCTAGACTTAGGGAGAAGCTAAAACCTAGAAGAAGCTACGGAAAGAAAAAACAATGGGTCCTGACAACAAGGCCAGATTAGGTACCCAAGTATAAGGAAATCTCTATGAAACAGAGAAAAAGGAGAAAATCCAATCTCCAAAAAGAGATAGAAGAATGTGCTGAAAGAAATGTGAAGGAAGGAAGGCCTCATAAAGACCCCTGAAGGACAACTTCCTTCACCCCAAGCATAGAGTGCAACTGAAGTTAGCGCAGTGATGCAAAAGGCTTCATGAAGATGTCAGCAGCCTGCTCGGCAGTGGGAATATACTCCAAGATGAGAGAGCCATCCTGAATCAACTGTCTAATGAAATGCATATGAAGTTCAATGTGCTTCATCCAATGATGGTCCACGGGGTTGCGAAAAATGTGCATAGCACTCTGATTGTCACACCAAAGAATAGTGGGACTATCAGGAGGAAAACCAAACTCAGTCATCAATTGTCGAAGCCATAAAATCTCCTGAATATCAAGCACACCAGCTTGGTACTCAGCCTCTGTAGATGATAATGCATGAGCAGTCTGCTTCCTGTAAGACCATGTGATAGGCCTATAGCCAGATAGAAAACAAAGCCAGAAGTATAATTCTGATCATTGACATCACCAGCCCAATCTGAGTCAGTCTAGCCAACAATGTGAGGATCCCTTGATATGTAGTGAGTGCCATAAGAAATGGTTCCCTGAATGTACCTCAAAATATGTTTGGCAGCTTGCCAATGACTCTCATGAGGATCATGGGATAATCAAGAGACAAGGCCAACCGCAAAGGAAAGATTAGGATGAGTGTGAGTCAAGTACAACAAACTACCAACCAATTTTTTGTAAAGTGTAGAATCTACTGAAGTAGTGGGGCAAGGAGTAGTCAAAACAACCCCTGATTGAAAAGGTGTGGGGGTAGGCTTGCAATCAAGCATGCCAAAGTGTTGAAACATATCAAGAGCATACTTCTACTAGTAAATGGAGATCCCATCAAAAGACTGAATCACCTAAAGAGCAAGAAAATAGTGCAGAAGACCGAGATCTATCATCTCAAACTACTCCATTAAAGCTTGTTGAGCCTACTGAATCAGAGAGGATGAGCTACCTATGATGAGGAGATCATCAACATATATCACAAGAATTAGGATCTCACCCTCAAGATTCTGAATATAGATGGTGGGATTAGAATGACAACATGTGAAACTAGTGGAGAGAAAAAAAGAGTCCATCTTCTCATACCAAGCCCGAGGGGCCTATTTGAGACCATTTAATGAACACCGAAGTCTGCAACCCAAAGAAACATCTTGCACAAATCCTTGAGGATGCTCCATATAGATCTCCTCCTGTAGGTCACCATGCAAGAAAGCACTCTTCACATCCATCTAAAAAATTGGCCATTCCCTAGAAGCTGCAAGTGATAGTACAAAGCGAATAGAATTCATCTTGGCGACATGGGAAAATGTCTTGGAGTAATCAATACCCTCAACCTGGGAGAAACCCTTCACAACAAGATGTGTTTTGTACTTATCAATAGAACCATCAACAACATACTTGGTATGATACAACCATCTGCACCGAACCATCTTTCTGCCCTTAGGAAGAGGACAGAGATCCCAAGTACTATTCCTCATCAAAGAAGAATACTCCTCCTCCATAGCACAATCCCACTCAGGGTGACCTATCCCCTCTAAATACTTCTAAGGATCCACTAAAATAGCATGCCTCAAAAGACTAGAACCTGTAGTATGAGAATGGGTGCGACAAGTGTTTGAAGGATCACATGCCATAGATCCTACTACCTCAATAGTAAAGCGAGCCCATTTGGGCATCTGAGGTGGAGCAAGTGGAGGTGGAGATGGGGGATCATCAACATCCTCATTAAAATCATCCTCAACATAATCTTGAAGAGCTGCAGTGGGAGGAGTAGGTAGTGAAGTAGACACTAGAGACAGGGTATCCACTGTGGGAAGGCGCTCATTAAACTGGACATCCCATTGAAATAGGACCTCTATGGAATTAGGATCAAACAACCTGTATGCCTTAACATCCTCACAGTAGCTAACAAGAATTAGTAGTCAACTCTTCCACACCATGGCTCTCCTCTAATGCATCAGGAATAAATGTCGATGCCTCACTACCAAATACTCGAATGGATGAAACATCAGGCTTGTCATGAGACCAAGCCTCCTCAGGAGTCATATGTTGAATCACCTTGTGAGGCATCCGATTCTGAATATAGTTTGCACAATTAACTGCCTCAGCCCAAAAAGATGAATCCATGGACCTGGACTGAATCATATAATTCACAATTTCCCATAAAGTCTTATTCTTTCTCTTAGCAACACCATTCTGTTGAGGGGTGTAGGGAATAGTAAACTGATGTTGCAAACCATGTTCATTGCAAAAATCTATGAAAGCCTGATTCACATACTCCCCCCCATTATATGTATGTATCCTTTGAATAGAAAGGCCAGACCCCTTCTCTACAAATGTCTTGAAGATTCGAAAGGAATCAAAGACATTAGACTTGTACTTAAAAGAGTACACCCATGTGCATCTCGAGAAGTCATCAATGAATGTGAGTACATACTTGGCCCCAGAAAAAGAAAGAGTGCGAAATGACATGAGGTCACTATGAATCAACTCCAAGGGTGCCAAAGCATAAGTGGCTCTTCCCTTCGGAAAGGGATCCCTGTGATGCTTGCCAAGCACACAACCATTGCAAACACCATCTGTGTAGGAAATCTACAGAAGATCAGGGATAAGTGCTTGTGTACTCATCTACTGAATGTATTTGTAATTGACATGGCCCAAACACTCATGCCAAAGCTTACTCATTGAATCTGCATGTGCTATAAGAGATGAATTTGTACCCTCAGAAGGCTCAAATCCATCAAATCTATAAATATGAGATGTATTATCAACACTCCCAGTAGCCACAACCAGATCAGAGTCATGGAGGTCCTGAATAACCACATCATGTGGTGAGAACTCAACTGTCTTACTAGAGCTAATATGGAAAATCTGATAAATGGACAAGAGGTTCATCGAGATGTAAGGAACAACCAAAACATCCTGTAGAGTGCCCCCATCTAAAGAGACAAATCCTGAACCCAAGACTAAAAGTTGTGTAGAGTCACCCACTGCAATCTGTGAAGTACCACAAGAGTCAACAGAAGTGACCAACTACTGAGTGTGAGTCATATGGTGAGAAGCACCAAAATCTAAAATCCAAGTCGACCCATAGGTCGATGCTCGAGTAGTGAGAGCATGGCCTTTCCCTATGGAAGGAGAAGATGACTGAGGTGAGGAGATGTGATGTTGTTGCAGGGCTTCCTCTAAAGCCTCCAATCATTTCCAACACCTGGAAACTGGATGTCCTTCCTTGCCATAGAAGCTATAAGTGTCTCCTAATTTCTGCTTAGTCTTGGAGGAAGACTCACCAGACTTTGAAGATTTCCCCTGTTTTGGATTAAGTGGTGGTTTGGAATCAGACTTAGGAGGAGGTTTGGAGGAATTCTCACTGCTTGCAAAATCTTTCTTGGGCTTCGGTTTCTGCTTTTCTTTATCCTTAGATGACTGAGAAACCAATGCTTTGTTCTTTGATCCTAAGAACATATCCATCTAAGAAAGGTGTGATTTCTCATGAGACAAACACTCACAAAACACATCAAATGTAGGCATGGTAAAATGAGTACCCAGGCCATCCATGGTGGAATAGAAAGAGGAAGCAAATATATGAAATGGACCATGAAGCTTCGAAAGGATCAAGTAAATGCACTTTGTGTTTGAATTATTCTTGCCACAACCTTGCAAAATAGTGTAGATAGTTTTGAACTTGTTCAAAAAGACCTCATTAGTCGGAAATGATTCAGGTAATAGTGAAGTCAGCTCTTCCTCAATCTGTAATATTCAGAACTCATTAATGGCCCCAAAAAGTGTCTCAAACTTCAAACACATGGCTTGAGGAGTGAGCAAAGCATCAAAGTGAAACAAAAGATTGTCTGAAACGTGCATGGATAGCAAACCCATAGCTTCATCCATCTTGTTACTATGCTGCATAATCTCAAAAGGAGACTACAACTGAGGCTGAACCTTATCTAAACAAGACCACAACCCTCATGACCTGAGAAGCCTCATCATGTGAGACTTCAAGGTGTGATAGTTATGTGATGTGAGTAACTCAACTGAAGAGTCTGCCATTTAACCCTCCACCTATACCTACTTGTGTTTTTTATTATTATGTGATCTTTCAGAATAGATAGAAGATGTAGAAGGGTTTGATTGTTTTGAGAGTTTTGGTGTTCTGATTTTCTAATATAAATGATAAAAAGTGAGAGAAAAACACCCCCCACATGAAATAAACCCAAACCTTAGTACAAACTAAGAAAGAGGAAGCAATGCATAAGAAAAAAATAATTCAAAACAAATTCTCATATACTTGATGAAAATTATGAGAAAAAAATATCACATATCTAAATAGAGCATGTTGAGAGCTTTCCAACGCCTATTTCTTTTTGAAAAATAGAGTTTGTTTGCACCTTTTATGGCCCCGAAAGTGTAGAAAGAAGACCTGACTTTGACTGGAAAAAGAATAGCTAGACTAGTCAAATGTTGAAAATATTCCTACACCATCATATCCATGCCAGAATCAGCTTTCCAACACCTATTTTCATTCGAAAATCCAATCTAAAATGCCTGAGATATGCCTGTTTGAATGAGAGGTCCAAAAGGAAAAAAATTGGAGGGCCCAGTGGCTCTCTAGTGGCGCTCCAGAGGCTCATGGCAGGCAGGCAATGCTCGGGCGGCGTGTGGGCTGGGCATGGGCCAGCAGGGTACGGGCCAGTAGCATGGCGGTGGCTACTTGGCTGTGGCCGGTGGATGACGCCAGTGGCGCACTAGTGGTGTGACCTGTGTATGTGGGCAGCGCTGAAAAAAAAATGAAAAACCTTCGTTTTTTGTGTTTTTTTAATTTTCTTTTCAATTTTTTTTTCTTGCTCTAGGGCCGTATAGCCTTAGGGCAAATTTTTTTTTCCTCCCTAATCAAATGTAGCCAAAATTGATGAATGAATAGTCGATTTAGGGGTTTTTGGACGCTTTTAATCCAACGGTGAGGTCCGTTTGGACTCAAAGTGAACCCAAAATATGTAATATGCCAGATCCACCAAAAAAAACCCTTGAACCCTAGATCTGCTTCAAATGCAAAGATTCTCAAAATAAGAACAAGTAGATGCAGATCTGAAGCTCTGATACCATGTAGAAGTTGAGCAAATACAACTTCATAGGAGCCCAGTGACCTTTGCAAGCAAATAATACCTATTACAAAGAGAAGCAACAAAGAGAATAGTAAAAATGCTCAAAAATGTGGAGCTCTGTATTATCCAATGTGTAAAAGAATAATCATACAAAAAACAAGTTTCAAGCACATATTGGTTAAAGAAACCCTAAAAAGGAAAACCTTAGGCTTGCACATTAATAATTAATAAAATAATTAATTATTATGCACCTAATGTTAGCTTAAGTGTAAAAGAGATAAGAGGGAACTTTAATTAATTAAACAAATATTGTTTAATTAATCAAGTAAATAACCAATTACTCGAACATAATTCAACTATTTTTTATTGTTTTCTAATCAAATTTGTTCTACAATTTTTAGTTTATAATTGTTCAATTGTTTTATGATAAAAATAGTTTGATGTTTAAAATCTCTTCTGAATTTAAAAGAAACAGTGATGATATTTAATAGATTTAAAAACTAGAATAAGAGAAAATGATTCCAATTAAATATACTATAATCATGAATTTGTTAAATAACTTTTATAGATTCTACCTGGTAATTCTTGAATCTAGAAATGATTAATTGCTTCCTCTGTCAGATCTTTTCCTGTTGCTATTCCTCTGTTGTCCTATTCTCTTCCCCTCCCTGGCACCTCTTTGTCTTCTGTTGCTTGGGTGAGATTAAGGGATGCAGATTTTTGTTGCTACTCGTGTTTTATTTTGTGTTTTTCTCGTCTTTGCTGGCTAGCACATACTCCTCCTTGCTTCTACATTTACTTCTCCCTATTGCCTCCCTAAGACTTCTCTCCCTCACACAAGTCACCCCTCCCCCTTTCTCATGCACGTCCTTCCCTTCCCTATCTCTTGCGGTTCATGGAAGAGATGCAACTAATTTGCAAAGTCTCCCTTGCAAGCTGTGTGGACAATAGTCTTCCTTGGTCGTTCCTAGCCATCCCTTGCATGTGCACCTCTTTTTCCTGGCTTCTCCTTGAGCACCTTCTCCTTCCTAGTCACACACGTGGGATGTGAAGGTATGGTTTAACAATATAAACAGAAGATAAAAAATGAAACTCCCTTCCCTACTGGATGCCTCTCCAAAAGGAAGATGAATCTAGGTGAATGCCTTCCAAAATATCAACAATACTATGTGTATTTTTATTTTCAATTCTCAAAAATAGATTTTTCACTCTCCTTCCAATTTCATTTTTTTCTGTGACTAATCTTTACTCATGCAAATGATGGAGTTATTCACAAAGCCAGATCCCCTTTTTTTTGTGTTTGATCTCAAGTCTAAATTTATCAACCTCCAAGTTCCATTTTCTGATTGTATTCTCATTAATTGAAAGATATTTTCTTTTCAATTTTTTAACTGTTGATTTGAATTCAATTCCAATTTTGATTGCAAACGTATTGCTTGTTTTAATTTATTTTCAAAAACTTATGTTTTTATTTATCTATTTCTTTAAGAAAATCTTACCTCTCTAATTTATCAAATGAGAAGATATCCAATAAATTAATAACACTATTTTACATTTTAATAGATTTTCACAATTAAAAATTTATTCCAAAAATTTGAAATAACAACATTATTATTTTTAACAAATAATAAAATATTGATACAAGGAATTCAATTATCTAAATAAAATCAATTTTCTCACAAAATAATCAAATCGTCATTTAAAGCAACATATTATTTTCACATATATTTGAGAAATCAATTAAACATATTTTAAGTTTGCAAGTATAATCATCACAAAAATACATTAAAATAATAACTAAGTGTGTGCGAGAGATTCCATCATCCTCATAAACGTCTAGTGGCTAAAACAACTCTACCTAATCGATATTCTCACCTTCATTCACGTTCACCTGTTCTTGCGTTCACTTGCACTCGAATTTTCATCAGTAATGACAAACCCAAAATTTCATAAAAATGCAATTCAAATCATTTCATTTGTATTTCAATTTGCATTTCAATTTAAATTTCATTTTCAATTCAATTTAAATAATCATATAATATAAAAATTTAAAATCTCATGATTAATAATTACATTTAAATAATCGACAAAATCAATACGTGACATCCTTCCCCTCTTGGAAGAGACATCGTCTCAATGTCTTATTAGTCATTCAATAAGCATAGCATCTCAATCAATAAAACATAGTATCTCAATTAGTAAAACATAGTATCACAATCACAATGCAATAATAACTACCAGCATAGTTCTCAAAAAAATAAGCATAAACAAATCATAGTAGCATCCACGCTATCAAAGTTCACAACATGTCAGTCAAAAACTAGAGTATCAAGTATCTCCGAATAAAGAAAATACTAATCTATGAAATAAAATAAGGAAAATGATGGTCAATCATCTCAGATCCTCCCATGTAGCACTATCCTCAGTATACTAGTCTCATTGGACCTTGTATTGAGTACTATCCTTATTATGCAGCTTAATGCTATGCCTGTCTAGGATTTGGATGGGCTCCACTAGCACCACCCCTAGATCTTGTACTTGTAATGAACACCAATCAAGAATATGAGATGCATCATGATGGTATGGATTCAACAAAGAAACATGGAATACACTATGGAGTTGAGCTAAAGTAGGTGGTAACGCTAGTCTATAAGCAATTGGATTAATAACTTCCAGCACATCAAAGGGTCCCACAAATATTGGTGCCAACTTTGATGATTTCCCAAATGAGATAGAGCTCTTACGAGGCTTAACCCTCAAAAAGACTTTATCTCCTGCAACAAACTATCTAAAAGTCTTGTTCCTATCAACATAGCTCTTCTTTATATCAGTTGCTTCCTTCAACCTACGCTTGATCAACTTCATTTTCTCATCCATTTTCTTGAGCATATCCAGACCAACGATGATCCTATCTTCCATCCTGTCCCAACTGATGGGTGTGCGACACTTTCATCCATAAAGTGCCTCAAAAGGTGCCATACCCAAAGATGCATGAAACAAGTTGTTGTAGGAAAAATCCACCAATGGAAAATATTCCTCCCACTTGTACTCCTACTCCATGTAGCACATCCTCAGAATATGCTCAATAACCTGATTGACCCTTTTTGTTTGGCCATCATTTTGTGGGTGATATGCATAACTAAAATTAAATTTAGTTCCTAAAGTTGCATTCAGTGTATTCCAAAACCTAGATGTCATCCTGGTATCCCTATTAGAAATAATGGTCTTTGGTACACCATGCAATCAAAATATCTCTTGCGCAAATTTCTTCGCAAGAGTCAATGATCCATCCTTAAGATTTCCAGGTATGAAATGTGAAACATTCATTAGCTTATCAACAACTACTAAAATGGTATCATGGCTATTCCCGCTCAAAGGTAATCCTTAGATAAAATCCATACTGATTACTTGCCACTTATACTCAGGTATATTGTAGGGATACAAAAGCCCTATTGGATGCACATGCTTAGATTTGACTCGTTGGCATTCCAAACATCTAGCCACATACTCAATAACATCTTTCTTGAGCTTAGGCCAAAAATACAAAGCCTTCAATTTTTCTACCATCTTCGTAGCTCCTTGATGCCTTGAATAAGGTGCATCATGAACTTCCTCAAATCTCCACCCTTAGGGATGTACATCCTTCCCTGATATCTCACAATACCATCATACTCCCTCACATATTCATCAAATCATGATCTGAAAGATCTACCTCTAAGGCTTGCTTGACCCTGTCATAATGTTCATCTACTAGAAGATACTGCAACACTTGTTGCCTCAAATTTGACCCTGTGGTCAACATAGCAGAGAGATGTCTTCCTGATAAGAGCATCTGCAACTCTATTTTATTTACCCTTGATATACTCAATACAAAAATCATACTCACTTAGGAACTCAATCCACCTCCTATGTTTCGCATTGAGGTTCAGCAATGTGAAGATGTACTTAAGTCCTAAATGATCTGTCTTAATCTCAAATGGCTTCCCTAGGAGATAATGTCTCCAGATCTACAATGCATGAACAATAGCTACAAGCTTAAGATCATGTGGCGCATAATTCAATTCATATTGTTTTAGTTTCTTGGATTCATATGCAACTACCTTCCTTTCCTATATCAACACAACTCCTACACCTTCACCTGAAGCATCAATAATGACTATGAAGTGCCCACTAGGATCTGGTATAGTCAACACTGGTGCCGATGTCAACTTTTGTTAAAGAATTTGAAATGCTTCCTCACACTTCTCAGTCCACTCATATTTCCTTCCCTTCTTCTAAAGATAAGTTATAGATGTTGCTATCCTGGAAAATCCTTCCACATATTTCCTATAGTATCCTACAAGTCCCATAAAACTACAAAATTTAGTAACACTCTATAGTGTTGGCCAATCCACTATTGCCTCTATCTTCATAGGATCAACTAAGACTCCCTCAATAGATATGACATGTCCCAAATAATGAACCTTCTTTTGAAAGAAAGTACACTTTGAAAACTTACAAAAAATCTTTCGATCTCTTAGTCATTGCAAGACTATTCTCAAGTGCTTCTCATGCTCCTCTTTTGTTTAAGATTAAATTAGAATATCATCAATGAATATAAGCACGAAGTTATCTAAAAAATATCTAAAGATTAGATTCATAAGATTCATGAATGCCGATGGAGCATTCATTAGGGAAAAAGGTACCACTGTGAACTCGTAGTGTCCATACCGAGTTCTGAAAGTTGTCTTTGGAATATCCTTGTATACACCTAAAATTGGTCTGGAGAATCCAATTAATTAAATACAATTTATTTGATTAATTATCCTATTTCCTCTATAGTTTGAATAAATAGAAATATTTATTTATATAATTCATGTTCATGTCACATTTAAATTCTTCTAATCTTAATTAAATAAACAAAATTAAATACTTTGTTTGATTTAATTACCATTTCCCTATTTTATTCTATCACATCAATCTTATAATTAAATAAATAAAGATCAAAAACTTTATTGATTAATTATCATATTCTTCTAGTTTAATTTAATAAATAAATCCTATAGTTTGTTTTATTAAATTATTTATCCCTCTTTTGCTAATTTAAATAAATAAAAATATTTAAATAAAGGCAATAAATCAATTCCTCTATTTTCTCAAAATCAAATTAGATATCCTATGTCTAATTTATGTCAAAATCATGTCAAAATTAATTGATTGAAACTTCACGAGAAGAATTGGAGACAAATTGCAAATTTATCTTTCAATCCTCCTCCATCAATCTTTCCTCTTCTCTTGCCTGGTGTTTTCATGGGTAGGGAAAATCTCCAAAATTATCTCAATCTCCTCCATCTCTCACCGTTCAATCCTCCAGATTGAATCCAAGCCTCTCTTTGCTATCCCTGTGCATTTCTACAGCCAGGAAATATATAAATAAAGCATTCACCATTAATGATCAAACATCAAACATCACTACTTGTCACAACTCTAGAAGAAAGGTTTGTAAAAACCGGTACCATAGAGGACTAATCATACAATAAAGCAATCCTTGAATGGTTATACAAAGATGAAGAACCATCAACATCAAATAGCGGTATCAAGAATGTCAATATCAATACAGACAAATATGGCAAAGGGAAAGCTATCCTAGAAAAAATGGGTTACGAGGGACAAGGAGCTGTTGGTTTAAGAGAGGAAGGAATAATTGAGCCTATTCAGCCCCTCACTCTCCAATCAAAAGAGAAGATAGGACTAGGATACTCTGAATAAGAAAAATAGGTGGTGACCAGGAAAGCTATAGAAAGAATCCTTCAGCTTAGAGATAGCTCTGAAATGGATTCAAATGAATATGAGTGGGATCTGTGTTCCAATTTATCTTGCACCAATATTCAAATTGATGTAATACAAAAACATGCACCTATGTGTGAGGAAGGAAAAAGCTCTGGGTCTAGACCATTCGTATCAGGATCACTAAATATCGATGACTCAAGTGAGGATGAATAGACATCAAGTGAACTAGATGATCTTGAGGAAGGTACCATCATTGACCTCGATATTCCAATTAAAAAATATAATGAAATGGCTTTCCAAACCCTTACATCCACCGATCTCAATGAATCCGATGACCTTATGCCATTAATCCATCCCGAACTAATTGACTAGGAACCTGTCGAACCTTTGACTATACCAATATTTTCACACGATGATGCCATCGTGAATTTCCCATGTCATGACAAACCTGGTATGAGTTATATCTATAATAATCATAACAACGCGACTTGATAGGAGGGTTTCAAATCTTCCAGTTGCAAAAGTAAAAACAAGGATAATAGATCTAATGGTGAAAACCATTCTATAGCAGCATTAGATTTGGAAAAAGATAAAATAAAGAACGTATCTAATAGAGAAAACCTCTTTGAGGAACCAAAAGATGGGAGATTTGAAACTCTTCCAAAACATTATCATGAGCAGTCTTTAGTTCTGGTAGAACCAACACAGTCTATTAACATCAGCACTGAAGAAAAAGAAAAAAATCCTACATCTGGCAGAATCCATGACAGATCATGAGAGACTAGAATTCATCAAATTCTTTAAGGAAAGAAGCATCAAATTTGCTTTTTCATATTCCGATATTGCAGGCCTAGATCCCAATCTGCTCATGCATCATTTGTCATTGCTTGCAGGAATCAAGCCTGTGAAGCAAAAATTGAGAAAAATGCATCCTCATATAACATTAATGGTAAAAATTGAGTTAAAGAAATTGCTAGATGCTAGATTCATACGGTCTATTGACTATGGAGAGTGGATATCAAATATTGTACCTATTTCAAAGCTGGACAATAGCATCAAAATATGTACAAATTTCAGAGACCTAAATAAAGCATGCCTAAAGGATGATTTTCCAAATCCAAATATAGACAGCATTGTGGACTTGAGGATAGGGCACGCCATGTTGTCAATCATGGATGGTTTTTAAGGATATAATCAAATTAAAATAGCTCCAGAAGATCAAGAAAATATGACATTTACATGTCCGTGGGGAACCTTCTACTGTAAGGTCATGCCATTTGGTCTGAAAAATGCAAGAGCCACCTATCAAAGAGCAATGACAACAATCTTTCATGATATGATGCACACCTTCATGGAGGGTTACATGGATGATATTCTGGAAAAATATTGTACAAGGGAAGCATATCTACATATCTTGACAAAAATCTTCACACGGCTAGAGAAATTCAATGTCAGGCTAAACCCCAAGAAGTGTGTCTTTGGGGTCACATCATTGAAATTGTTGGGGTACATTATCTCAGAAAAGGGCATTGAGGTGGATCTAGAAAAAGTCAAGGCAATAATGGAAATGCCGCCTCCCGAAAATATTGGTCAACTCAGATCACTACAAGGAAAGCTCCATTCGATCAGGAGATTTATCTCCCAGCTGGCGGATAAAAGCCATCCATTTAATCATCTGTTACATAAAAATGTAATTTTGAAATGGGATGAGGAGTGTGAGATAACGTTTGATAAAATAAAATATTATCTAATGCCACCACCTATTCTCATGCCACCAACCAAAGGAGGACCTTTGATATTGTACATTGCAACAACGAATATATCTTTGGGGGCATTAGTAGCACAAGAGGATTATGAAGGAAAGGAACACGCCATCTACTATATTAGTAGGACATTAAATGGCTATGAAATAAACTACAATTTCATAGAGAAATCATGCTTAGCGGTGGAGTTTTCTACTCAGCAGTTGTGACATTATATGTTGAGCCATACAATCAGGTTAATAGCAAAGATCGGCCCCTTAAAAAATATTTACTCAGTAAAGCTACCTTAATAGGTAGACTAGCTAAGTTGCTCATGCTATTAAGTGAATTTGATATTCAATATGTGGATAGAAAATCCATCAAGGGTCAAGCAATCGCCGAACAATTGGCTGAGGCTCCTTTCTCTGATGACTGACCCATGACCATGGAGTTTCCAGATGCAAAAATTTTGACAGTGACGCCACAACAATGGATATTATATTTTGATGGATCATACACACAGTGAGGATCTGGAGCATGGATTTTGTTCATCACTCCCCAGGGACACACCATTCCAAAATAATATAGACTGATGTTTTAATGTACAAATAAGGTGGCAGAATATGAATCATTGATCATTGGGGTCAAGATAGCAATTGAATGGAGAATCAAAGACCTACAAGTATATGGAGACTCTCAACTGGTCATTTATCAAGTAAATGATGAGTATCAGACCAAGGATGAAAATTTGATGCCTTACAAGTAGAAAATAGATGATCTAAAGCAATTTTTTGTCAACATCAAATTTGATCAAATTCCAAGGGCGGAGAACAAAGTTGTAGATGCCATGGCCACAATCGCTTCACTATTACAGTTTGTAGTGAAATGAGGTTTCTATGAGTTTATGGTGGAACAAGTACCATGTCCTTCTCACAATAATTCAAAATCCAACACCATATTCCATCTAGAGACCATTGAAACCTCCATCTATGAAAAAACCTATGCTTTCCTAAAAGATAATATCCTTCCTCCTGATCTTCTAGGAATCAAAAACGTAATTTTATCTACCAATCCACGCGACATACTTTAATTTTTGACATCCTATATCGTCGAGGTCATGATGGTACCTAACTTCGATGTTTAGAACATGGATAATTTAAGATGGCCCTACACAAAGTTCACGAGGGTATTTGTGGCACTCATTCAAGTGGGATAAATCTAGCTAAGAAACTCCTCCGTTTGGGATATTATTGGCCATGCATGGAGAAAGAATCTTATCGGTTTGTAAAGAAATGTCAAAAGTGTTAGATTCACAGTAATCTGATTCATGCACCAGCACAAGAACTACATCCCTTCACATCAAAATGGCCCTTTTGTCAATGGGGCCTAGATCTGGTAGGAAAAATAAATCCCTCTTCATCCAATGGCCACAAGCTCATTATAACAACTACATAATATTTCACAACATGGATAGAAGTAGTTCCTCTTACAACAATCATAGAGAAGCAGATCTCATCCTTCATCTTGAATTACATAATATGTCGGTATGGCATTCCTCAATCTATTATCACAGATAATGGACAGCCTTTCAAAAATCAAGATGTTTAGGAATTATGTGAAAAGTTCCATATCAGACATCGTTTCTCAACATAGTACTATCCACAAGGAAATGGCCAAGAAGAGGCCTCTAATTAGACAATTCTAAAGATCCTCAAGAATACGGTAAATGATGTTGGACGTGATTGGCATGTTCAACTCAATCCTGCATTGTGGGCCTATAGAACCAGTATCAGAACACCAACAGGAGCAACACAATATGCCTTGGTGTATGGATCAGAGGCCATACTACCTATTGAAGTTGAGATTCCATCACTTCGTGTATCACTCAAAGGAATTATTTTAGATGAGTACTATAGGGTATCCAAACTGCAAGAACTAGAATTACTGGATGAGCATCGTCAACAAGCGGTTAATCATCTTACAACATATCAATAGCGAATATCAAGGAGTTACAATCATAGGGTAAAACCTAGGATTTTTCAAGTTGGCGATTTGGTACAACAAAAAAACCTAAGAAATAAACATGACAAGGAAAAGAAAGGGAAATTTGAGCCTAATTGGCTAGGGCCTTTTTTTGTCATATCAATATACGGATCAGGGGCTTATCAACTATCAATGTTAGAAGGGGATCTATTTGATGAACCTATCAACAATATCCATCTCAGAAAGTTCTTAACCTGAATTCCTAGTGCACAGGTCATACTTCTAAAAATGTTTTCCTTGACAAAAACCTGGCAAAAAAGTGTCTTGGCAATGGAAAATACAATAAAATATAGAAAATAGAAAATAGAAAAAGAAAAATGAGAAAAAGAATAATGTACAAAACAAAGAGTGCAATCAAAACATATGGTGAAAACCTAGAAATAGGCATCGTATGTGATTCTAAATCGGCTTTCCCATCTATTTTGATACATATCAGGATCATTAGTCTTGTAGTCATTACCATTTCATATCATTAGTCTTGCCATCATTACATCCATTATCAAATCATGTCACTTGGTCATATCTCACTCTAGCCTAGGGGCAACATTTGTATATCACTGGGGGCAACTAAAACATGGTCTCACCAAATAGGAAAAAAATAGTACAACAAGAAAAAAAGCAAGATCAAATTGCAATATCAATCACCATTATATAGCATCAAACATCCGTATCATATCAGAAAATCCAAACACAAGTTAAAAATTTAGTCTAGAAAGGCAAAACAAAAAAAAACATAGGTCTGTGTTAGTCAAACTACGTGGTCTCTACGTGTGTAACGTAGGAAAGGCTAATATTTGATCAGCCTCTGAGACCCCTAGGATAATTTAGTAAGTTAGGTCTTTGGTCAAAATATTGGAAAATCACAAAAACACCAAAAAGTCAGGATGGATGATCCAATCTGAATAATGATTGAAACACTCTAAGTTAAAAGTGGATAAATTGTATTTTTGATTGATATTATCATTTATTTGGAGTAACTTGATGATGCAAATGAACTAGAGAAACAAGGAAGAAGAATGATATTTTTATTGCCTGCTATCTATAAGTTAATCATATGAATGTATGAATTTTCTAGGGATGTGCTATGCAAATTTATCACCGATGACATTCAAAATTCACACATTGAAATGATTAATCACTTCATGTTTACGCAATGAATGCTCAGGTCATCTTGGTTCATTTATACCTGGATGCTTATATTCACTTGCAATATCAAAATACATGAAATAAGTACTTAGGTCATCATTGGTCTAACATATACCATTAATGCTTGTACTCACTTTCAACATTTTTAAAGCTCTACGATGATACAAAGCACAAAAGTACTGTTAAAATGACAATAGTTTTTATATAGTTGCATGATAAAATTAGACTGTATTCATATTAGTTTTGCATCTACATTATATATTTTCCACATCGATTAATGTTACCTATATCAGCTTGCGCTAGATGTGGAATCATGTCCCGCATCTATGGGAAAAACTCTAAAATCCTCCTATAATCAATAAAAAATCAATCAACCTATCAATCTAATTGGCTGTGGTGAGACTTTGTTCAAATCTCATGAGCGACAATCATTGAACCTCACCTATCATTAGGTCAATCAATCAATCTATCATTGATCCTCGCCTATCATGAGGTCAATTATCAATCTATCACTGATCCTCACCTATCATGAGGCCAATAATCAATCTATCATTGATCCTCACCTATCATGAGGTCAATCAATCAATCTATCATTGAACCTTGCCTATCATGAGGTCAATCAATCAATCTATCATTGATCCTCGCCTATCATGAGGCCAATCATCAATCTATCATTGATCCTCACCTATCATGAAGTCAATCATCAATCAATCGTTGAATTTCACCTATCATGAGATCAATAATCTTCTAATCTATCAGGATCATCAATCAATATTGAATCAAACAATGACATGATCGAAAATCATCAAACAAAAGGAGGCTTAATTGAAATTCATAAATGGGCTATACTTTATATTTTTTTTATCGGGAGATAAATTATTTCATCATCAAATCATCATGGTAATTCAAAAAATTCAAAAAAATCATCAAATCATTAATTTATCTCCCGAGGGGGCATATTATCAACAATCATCTAAAAATCAATCTCTAGGGCATTTATGGGGCACACTGAATTTTGATCATCGATACTCGCAATAGCAGAATTTTTTTTTTTGGAGCAATGCATAAACACATCACTTCAAAGAGGGGAAAAATGTGTACACCTAAAATTGGTCTCCAGAATCCGATTAATTAAATACAATTTATTTGATTATTTATCATATTTCCTCTACTATTTGAATAAATAGAAATATTTATTTATATAATTCATGTTCACGTCACATTTAAATTCTTCTAATCTTAATTAAATAAATAAAATTAAATACTTTTTTTGATTTAATTATCATTTCCTTATTGTATTCTATCACATCAATCTTAAATTAATTAAATAAAGATCAAACACTTTATTGATTAATTATCATATTCTTTTATTTTAATTTAATAAACAAATCCTATAGTTTGTTTTATTAAATTATTTATCCCTCTTTTTCTAATTTAAATAAATAAAAATATCTAAATAAAGGCAATAAATCAATTCCTCTATTTTCTCAAAATCAAATTAGATATCCTATGTCTAATTTATGTCAAAATCATGTCAAAATTAATTGATTGAAACTTCACGGGAAGAATTGGAGACAAATTGCAAATTTATCTCTTAATCCTCTTCCATCAATCTTTCCTCTTCTCTTGCCTGGTGTTTTCATGGGTAGGGAAAATCTTCAAAATTCTCTCAATCTTCTCCATCTCTCACCATTCAATCCTCCAGATTGAATCCAAGCCTCTCTTTTCAACCCCTGTGCATTTCTATAGCCAGGAAATATATAAATAAAGCATTCAACATCCAAGCATCAAGCATCCAACGTCCAACATTCAAGCTTTCACAATCATGACTTCCTCCTATAGCTACATTTATCAATTTTTATATCAATTCATGTCATCTTAGTTTCTTTTATCATCTAGTGTTTATCATATTAGCTTCATATCATTGCATCAACATCATTTCGTTCTTTAGATTGTCATTTTAATAGTTAATAGTGTTATTTAAATCTAAGAGCACATAGCTAAATAAATATTTAAAGATAGGAGACAATGAGATGCTTTCGGGTGATTATTAGCTTAATATTTCATACAATGTTTCATTAAGAAGTGTTTTAGTGCTTTATACCTTATTCACACTTACAATCCTCATCCTTAATCCTTAGCTAGTGGTAACCTGATCTAAGATCAATCTTAGGAAACACTGTGGCCCATTTCACCTGATCAAACAACTCATCTATCCTAGGTAAAGGATACATGTTCTTAATGGCAACCTTGTTCAACATCCTCTAATCAATACACAGTCTCAAGGTTCCATCATTCTTCTTAATGAAGATTACCGATGCACCCCATGGTGATACACTTGGTCTAATAAATCCCTACTTCAGTAACTCCTGCAATTGAACCTTCAGTTCATATAACTCTGTAGTAGTCATTTTGTATGGAGCCTTGGATTGAGACTCCATTCCAGATAAAAGTTCAATCAAGAAATCAAATTCTCTCTTTGGTGGTAACTCAATAAGTTCTTCAAGAAATATATCCAAGAACTCCTTGAGAAACGGATAGTCCTCTGGTCTTTGCTGGACAATATCTAAGTCACTCACCAAAATAGAAAATATGGAACATACTTTTCGATGTGCTTTCTTTAGTTGCATGGCTAAGATATGTCTCAACTCTAGAGGCTCTCGAGATCCTAAAATCTCAACTAGATGTCCAAAATCGTCCAAACAACTCACAACCTTATCCTCATAGTTCACTATGGCTTTATGCTCAGTTAACCAATTGATCCCTAGGATCACATCATATGAACCCAATGGTGCTGCATATAGCTTAACTTTGGTTAGGAAATTAGGTAGCTCTAAATCACTGCACGATAGACATGAGTCTAACCTCTTCTCTACTCGATTTCCATACTAAACTATCCATGCATGTGAGATATAACCAGGTCTAATAAGTAATTTAGCAACTACTTTAAGATCAATAAATCATTCAGTAGCTCCTGTATCTATCAAAATAGAAACTGATTGACCAAAAATATTACTCGTCATCTAAATAGGTGATCCTTGAAAGTTTGCTTGACGGTTGTCAACCGCTACATGAATTTAGTGTTGCATTTCTCGTGGATCATTTCCACCTCGCTGACCTCCTATATGCTAAGTGAAATTGGAGGCATAGTGATCTCCTCCACAATTGTAACACCCACCTTATGGCCCTAGGTGATCACCTATCCTATTCTTGATATTGGAGAAGTTAGTGTTATTATTATTCACTTTCTTGTTTCCACCATAGCTCCCTTCTCCTTTATCCTGAGTGTTTCAAATCCAGGTTTAGAATTCACACTCTTTATGTAGTTTTCCACCTGTTGCAACTTTTGTTCCTATGTTATGGCCTTCTCAAAGACCTTATCCATGGTCAATGGATTGTGAATATCCACATCAGCTCCAATTTGTGGCCTCAATCCTAGGATGAATTTTCAAATACAAAACCATTCATCCATCTAATACTGTGGTATGCACTTCAGGAGATTCATGAACCTCTCCTAGTACTGAGTAACTGTCAACCCACCCTATGTCAAATTCTGAAACTCTGTCATCTTCCTATCAAAGGACAGTTGTGGAAGCCATCTCTTCCTTAAAATTTGCAAGAAAAATTCCCATGTAGTCCCACTTGGTAGTAACTTATTCTCAGTCTTCTCATTATCCAACCAAGTAGTAGCTTCTCCAGTAAGATGATATGTAGCCCAAACAGCCTTGGTCTCATTGGACATATTCGTGAGCTCAAAGTACTTATCCATTTCAATTACCTAGGCTTCAGCTTCATCACCTATCGTTTTACTGTCAAACTTGGGTGGTGCTACCCTTTTCAGGTCTTTTGCCAACTCTCCTTCAATCCTAGCTTGAGTATTTTATGGTTCTTCAACCCTTGGATTCTCATTATTGGGTTGCTCCTGATTTCAAGGAATTTCATTCTAAGGGTTTTGTCCTTCTCTGACTCCTCAAACTTCTTGCTCCATATTATCCATTCTGGAACCTTGTTGATTCAAAAGATTGAGAATCTGATCCAACCTGTCATTCTCATTACTTACAGAAACTCCTTTTCCTCTTGTACCCATTATGTATCAACAATTCCTACATCAAGGAATGTTTCTTTAGCATAATGGACAAAGGACCCTAGTGTTCAAACCTAGGGATCTAATACCAAATGTAAAAAGAAAAACTCCTTAATTCAAAACATCGACAATATTTTAAATAAATTCATTTATATTCAAATGAAATTCGACAATTCATTCATTAGATATCATAAAATCAAAACAATTTCAAAAAAATGACTTAAAGTCGATAAATAGATTCATAATACTTCCAGTTAAATTCATACACATGTCATATTACACAACATTGATAATAATACAAGAGAATTTGTAACAGGGTGATCCCACAAAGTTGGTTTACAATTTCTAAGAGGAACTAATTTTTGTTGAAATCACATATTTTTAGAAAATATAATTATTTAAGCCTTTAAAAGTCTCATTTTAAGGATTCCTATTTAAGAGGCTTTGATCAAACCACCTTAGATCAAACCCCCTTGGATAGAACCTCACTAGTTTTAAACCATACCTATAAATGAGTCTCCTTTACACCTATCAAAATGCTGATAAAAAATAACTTTTGATTTACCTTTTGGGCGATCAAATGAATTCATTTAAAATTTATTTCAAATGAGTATGGTATTCCTCAAAATGATCTATCCCATGAATATAATTTTAATATGTTTTGGTTTTATTATGTATGTGTTTTTTTAGTTTTATTAAACATAAGTTTTTCACCGAAAATCAAGCTCTTTGTTTTGCACATGTGGAAAAATAGAAAATTATCAAAATATTTTCTTTAAAAATATGTTTGTGCTGGGTATTGATGTCCTTGATGCATTAAAATAATAATAATTGAATTTCGATACATACAAAAAAATTTATGTTGTATACAGTACGCCTATGTCTAAATTACATTTGATTTGACTTTGAAACTCTATTAAGGAAAAAATATTCAATAAAAAATTATGAGACCAAATGAAAGTGCTAGATATCATAGTTACAAATCTAAATTCAAAAAAAATAGAATTTGATCATTCATACAAAAAAGGTTATGTTGTATACCGTAAGCGTCACTTTTTAAAAATGTTGTTTTATGAAAAAAACCAGTTTTCATGGGAGATGGAAAAAGAAGTGCAATATATTCCAAAAATTTTGAAAAAAATATTTTTAGAATCTACACACAAAATGTGATGAGACTCTAGTTTTCATTATCTTCAAATTCCTCACGGTTTAGCCACTATAGGTGTCCGAATGTGAAGATTTCATTAAAAATAATAATTTCAGTGTCCAGTTTGGCCAAAAATTGTAAACCACTATTGTGGGATCACCCAACATAAGTTTACAATTCGAGACTTAGGCATTCTATCACCTCAAGCTCTACAATACATAATTCAATAATACAATAATACATAAATGAAGCTAACATCCTTTGATCTTCAATCCAATAGCATATTTTCAAACATGAAGATGAGAACAAGAATCAGGTACTTTTTCCGCCCAACCTGGAAGCTTACGCTTCCTTGAAATTCCTTAGTCATTCAAAGAATACCCAACCTTGCATGAATCGCTTAGCAAAAAGCAGTCGACAAGCAAGATGGAATCTGGTGCGTGCCTAGTATAACCAGTAAAACCATAAGATTTTTCATTTTTCTAATTCATTTAAGAAACAAGCAAGTTCGATACTCATATATGTTAGAGAGTTCACTAATTCCATCTATTTCAATGGTCCTTTAGTTACTTGGCCAAGTAAAATTTCATGCATGACAAATAAAAGCAGTTTTGAAAAAAGAAAACTACACTCTCTAATAACCCATATTCGGCACCCGTCCCGGAAGGTAACTTTCCAAACACATGACATGCACATTCATTTATCAAGCATGCATGGTTCCATTCAAATAAATATAATCTTTCACAAACATCTTTAACGACAATCTTGTTTCAAGAAAAAATGGTTAAAATGGAGTGTTTTCATCGTTTTAAAACATAAACATCATTAAATTAATATTTAATCAAATAATAAAATAACAAAAAGAAGATGCATCTCAAGTATGTAAATCAAGTACATATTTAAATAGGCATAATTGAGCACACGTTCTTTCAGTTTATTTACACATTTAATTTATTTTCACTTCAAAATAATCTTGTTCTAGTTCGTTTTGTTTCCAAATAATTCATATTTGAATTTACTTGATTTATTTTCTGTTTTTCACATTTCCAAAAAATAAAATAATTACTTTTTCAAAAAAAAAACCCATTTCATAACTCATTTTTATTTATGTTTCGTAATGATTTGAGTTTTATTCACAAAAATCTTTGATTTTAACTCTTATTTTTCAAACACATTTAATATACAAAAAGTATTTTATCAAAATACTTATCTTTTCTGTTTCATTCGTTTTGAGAATTAAATCTAACTGTTTGTTTTGGATTTTCCAAGCTTTTCCAAATCTAGTTTAGATATACTTTTTTCTGTGTGAATCTTTTCTAAATTTGAATTTTCCAAAAAAAAAACAATTATGTTGTTTTTTAGTGTTTTCTAATCAAATTTGATCTACAATTTTTTGTTTCTAATTATTCAATGGTTTTTTGATAAAAATAGTTTGATGTTTAAAATTTGTTTTGAATTTAAAAGAAACACTCATGATTTTTAATAGATTTAAAAAACAGAATAAGAGAAAATGATTCCAATTAAATATACTATAATCATGAATTTGTTAAATAATTTTTGTAGATTCTGCCTTGTAATTCTTGAATTTGGAAACAATTAATTGCTTCCTCTGTGAGTAATTTTCCTGTTGCTATTCCTTTTTTCTCCTATTCTCTTCCTCTCCCTAGCACCTCCTTGTCTTATGTTGCTTTGGTTAGATGAAGGGATGCAGATTTTTGTTGCTACTCATGTTTTATTTTATGTTTTTCCCCTCTTTGTTGGCTAGCGCATACTCTTCATTGCTTCTACATTTACTTCTCCCTGCTACCTCCCTAAGACTTCTATCCCTCACATAGGTCGCCCCTCCACATTTCTCATGTGCGTCCTTCCCTTCCTTGTCTCTTGCACTTCATGGAAGAGATGCAACTATGTTGCAAAGTCTCCCTTGCAGGCTATTTGGGGAATAGTCTTCCTTGGCCGCACCTAGCCTTCCCTTGCATGCACGCCTCTTCTTCCTAGCTTCTCCTTGCACACCTTCTCCTTCTTGGCCACACGCATGGGATGTGAAGGTATGGTTTAACAATATAAACAACAAATAAAAAATGAAACTCACTTCTCTACTGGTTGCCTCTCCAAAAAGAAGATGAATCCAGGTGAATCCCTTCCAAAATATCAAAAATACTGTGTGTGTTTTTCTGTTCAATTCTTAAAAATGGATTTTTCACTCTCCTTCCAATTTTGATTTTTCTGTGAAGTTGATTTTTACTCATGCAAATGATGGAGTTATTCACAAAGCCAGATCCCCTTTTTTTTGTGTTTGATCTCCAGTCTAAATTTATCAAACTCCAAGTTCCATTTTCTGATTGCATTCTCATTAATTGAAAGATATTTTCTTTTCAATTTGTTAACTGTTGATTTGAATTCAATTCCAATTTTGATTGCAAACGTATTGCTTGTTTTGATTTGTTTTCAAAAACTTATTTTGATATTTATCTATTTCTTTAAGAAAATCTTACCTTTTTAATTTATCAAATGAGAAGATATCCAATAAATTAATAACACTATTTTACATTTTAATAAATTTTCACAATTAAAAAATTATTCCAAAAAATTGAAATAACAACATTATGTTTTTTAATAATAATAAAATATTGATACAAGGAATTCAATTATCTAAATAAAACCAATTTCTCACAAAATAATCAAATTGTCATTTAAAGCAACATATTCTTTTCACATATATTTGAGAAATCAATTAAACATATTTTAAATTTGCAAGTATAATCATCACAAAAATACATTAAAATAATAACTAAGTGTGTGTGTGAGATTCCATCATCCTCATAAACGTCTAATAGCTAAAACTACTCTACCTGATCGATGTTCTCGCCTTCATTCATGTTCACCTGTTCCTACGTTCACTTGCACTTGAATTTCATCAGCAATGACAAACCCCAAATTTCATAAAAATGCAATTCAAATCATTTCATTTGCATTTGCATTTCAATTTCAATATAAATTTCACTTTCAATTCAATTTAAATAATCATATAATATAAACATTAAAAATCTCATGATTAATAATTACATTTAAATAATCGACAAAATCAATACGTGACACTATTAGTATGAATAATTAATCTATTCATTATAATTAAGTGTACTTAGGCTGACAAGGTTAGACAACATCTTGTCTAATTGAATGTGTGAGCTTTTATACGGCCTCTAGATGTTGCCAAGTAATTTTGTTAAACTCACACACGTATCTTTTGAGGTTTGAATACTTTCCATCTCACCTCGAATATCACTCAACACTTGGCACATAAGGTTGATGTCTTGGTCATAGAGGTTGTTGGTTTGCACACTCCAAGTGTTCCAAAGGTTGACACCTATAGGACTCTTGTCTTGTCATTTGTACAACTTCATGAGGCACTTGCCAATTCACCTCATAGACAGATTGCATCTTCCTTACCTATATATGTAAGGCCTTGTACCCATTATCATTTAGGTTATCTAAATACAATATTGCATATTGTTCATGTGCTTGTCTTCTATTTCCATTGATCTCATAATTCTAATATGGTATAAACTAGGATGAAGATAGTTGCAAGACAGACGATGAACAATTTTATTGTATTTTATTAATCTCAGTGCTAATTTGCAGGGCATTGGCATTTCTCTCTTTGGTGTCGATATGTACATTCACAGGCAACATGAATTTATCTATGTTGTTTGATCTGTAAGAGAGCCCAATCAAATCACACCCACGCAGTGCATAGGTGAATCGACCCCACGACCCCAACAACCATTCGACTCTTCATTGAGCAAACTGGAGCACAGAAAGGCAACTTCGACATATTCATATACTATCTACAACTGTGGTTGACCTGCATATATTCTTCAATGACATCTTGAAGACTTTCCTCAGCTCTCACGCCTCTTTATAGAGGCCTTGCATACACTTGTTGTGTCCAAATATTTCCATGCAACCCATCACACCTTTCACGTGACCTCTTACAAGTGCTAAAATCAATTTGAAGATCAAAAAATGTGTATCCCAAATCCATCGCCGTAATCCTCAGACCGTGCACATTCATCTGCAGGCCATGCTGAGCCGTGGAAAGACAACGCCTCACTCGCCCACCTCACTTGCGCCCACCTCACAAGATGCAACTCACACATGATTTGCAGATTTGTGGAGGCAATTTTTAGACGTGTGTGAGATCTGCACTGCCAGTTGGGAGTTGATTGGACTTATGCCCAACCATTTTCAGCTGTGTAGCTAATTCCATAAATTGAGGAACATTCCCATGCAGTATAGTGGATGTTGGAGGGAGCAATTTAGTGTGGAGCAGGCCCTGGAGTTTGATATTTTCCCAAGAATCTATTGCAAATCTGCAACCATTTAACTTGCGTTGGATTTAAATCTATAATTTGTGAAGTCTGCACCCATATACGTTTGCAAAGCTCACGTGATCTACCTACAAGTGCTGCTTGGAGTTTCGTGGGCAGAGTTGAGATAGATCTCACGCACTTCTCACAGCAGTCGAAACTTCTGGTTTTGTTGCATCAACTGAAGGAAAGGAGGAGCAATTTAGTTACATAAATATTCTACTTGTTCAACCTTCTTTCCAACCACGTGACATATCCCTTACACGTAGCCTCCAAGCAGTAGTTTTGACATTTTCAGGTGCTCCATAAGACCAGCTCACTTCCTCCCACGTGGCCTTGCATTTGTTGTTACCATTTCTTGTTAACTACATAATCATTCTGTTGGCTTAAAATGTTAACTTTTTATGCTAACCACTAAAGTTAACTTCTAGGTTACCATAAAATTTTGTAAAGTTCATAAGGAAGGTAGATGAGCAGACTTTTTTATTGTCATAATTAAAAATTTGTAAAAAGATGAATCAATTTTTTCTTTTGCAATGAATTTGGCAAAAGAAAAGCTTGTAAAAGGGGGAGTTAATTTATTTTGCCTTAGTTAAAAATTTGTAAAAGAGGATTTAATTTTCTCAATTGCGATAAATTTGGCAAAAGGGAGATCATCATAATGGGGGTTTTAATTTTTTGTTTTTGTCTTTTATTCAAGTTTGCAAGATATAACTTAAGCATGTCTTCTTAATCAACCTCATGACAACAAACATGTAGAACTCAAGCAAATAAGTTTTTAAACACACTCAAATAAAGTGCCACAAAATTAAATGTGTGAATGGAATTTAATAATTTATTGTACTTAAACTGAATTATATAGTGTAATGGGGGGGTTGTACCATCACAACAATGGTTCCACGATATTTTCACCTCATGTGAGTGTTCCTTAAAGCCCACCCTTTCTCAGTCTCTTGTACATTTCTACATTCCTTCCATGCTCTTGATCTCAATTTGTCTACTTATTTCTCTTAGCATTAAGGGGGGACTATGATGTGTTATACTACTACTTCTTTCAATGAAGCAATGGAGGAATTCTCTTTTTGGGAGGTGTCATGAATCATCTATCTTGATCTCTTGTCTGAGGATTAATTTACTGGATCAAGTTTTTAGATTCTAGTACTTCTTGTCATAGTACTATCTATAATATAAACTTCACAAAGTTTGATAAACTTTATGCACATTGGTTGAGTATTGTCCATTAGTTCACTCATACAGTTTTTTGTATCTCACATCTTCATCCACATTTGTTGGAGATTTTTTGATTCTAGCAAATACCAATTCATCATTAGCAGAGTTTACAACTTTGACATGCTTCAGGGGTTCTTCATCATCATGTTCCTATCATCAAGGAATATATTTTTATAAGGTATTAAATCCTTCTAATTCTCTTTTCCGGAGAGGAATTTTGTTCCCATTGGGTATTCTCCTTTTTCTCCTTTTGTGACAAAATGCACGATACATGGGTACCTAACATGGCCTCTAGCTGGGACCCATTTTATTTCTATCTATTTCTACTTTTTTTATCTCCCCAAGTATCACTTTATAGTGTCGAAAAATGTTGTATGTTAAATTTTTACATGTTTTTGGGCCCTTGTGAACTAAATGGATTTAATTGTGCCTTATTTAGGGTGTTGTAAAGTGTTTTATTACACTTTCGTACTAATCTATGGTTTTCAATAATAAATTGGGCTCCTTTATGCCTTATTTGGCATTATTTTGCATCAACAAGCCTTAAATAATGATTTTTTTTTACGATAATCCCTACATAGACCAACATCCAATAAAAAAATCATGTGTTTTTAGATTGTATTCCCTAGATTTAGTGATATAGGACTCATACAACACCTTGCACATATGGGTCCCACCTATGTTTTGGAGCCTCGATCCTCATGAATCTAAGCATTTCTTGAAAAATGTGTCCCATAGCCTAGCCTAATGGTACTCATATGCCACTTCTGGTATATGAGTCCCACGTGGCTTAAAATTAAATTAAATTCAAATTATTGGTGATATTTTATCTTCCTAGATCTAATGTTGGCTTGTAGTGTTGCAAATTTTAGAAATTTGGCATAAAAGTATAAATAAAAGGTTATTTCACTCATTTTCACCTAAGACTTTCATCAGAGCATTCCTTATATCAAATTTGATTTCATTAGATAATTCAAGTGTCTACAAGAGCATTCAAGAGCCTTCAAGAGCTTGTTATCAAGTGTTTTGGAGAATTATTCAAGTATCAAGCATCATGTCAAAGTCATCATTCATCCTATTTTTTTTTAAGCTAACATTTGTGATGTAGGGTTTCATGATTCAAAAAAGAATTCAAGTCAAGATCTACAACATTCAAGCAAGAGTCAAGATCTACATTCAAGTTATCCATTTCATACATGTTTACAACATTTTATTCTTAGGGTTTAGTGAGTTGCAACATTATATTTTGTTCATTCATTATTCCTCCTTTTCATTTCATTTCATTTCAAGGTTTGATTACTAAAAGGGGGTTTGACCAGGGAAAGCCTCTTTCTACTATAAAAAAAACAATTTTTCCCTCTTTAGTGTGTGATTTGTAGATCTAGGTTGAAGACATATTCATGAGAAAGATTGGAAATAAGTTGTCAAAGTTTCAAAGTTGTCAAAGTTCCCACCTTGTTTAGAAGATCATTGAAGGACACCTACATAGTAGAATCTTTTGATTCAGATCAAAAAACAAGGTTAAGAAGACAAAGTAGATATTGAAGAGCACATTAAGATCCTGATCCTCTAAAAAATCGAAGTAGGATTTATATGCCACTTCTAGCATATGATTCCTAGTACAGTAAAAAAATTAGATTTCATGAGCTTCAGACTTGTCCTTCCTAGATTTTTGTTCCTTCCCAAAAACCCTAATTTGGGACTAAATCACCCAACCTAGCGTATGATTCCCAATAGGCATTAAATTCAACATTTTCAGCATTTCAAGTCTTCAATCAAGTTTCTACATGTTTCTAGGTTCACCTCTCTCCTTCTCCAGTTTCTTGTTCTTTTTTGCATATATTTCTAGGTCATTTAGTTAGGTCTTGCATATCATTGAGTTTCATAATTATGTCTTGCATTTTACTTGTCTTTCCAAGTCCGAGTTTGGTGGTGAACCCCATTTTAGTCATTAATCAAACTGTAGGACAACCTATTTCAGATCGCTTTCCCTCATTCCACCCTTGGATTGAGATCTCTAGGGTTTCCTTGAATGAAAAGAGAAGAAAATTTGTTGTTTTATTTCCTAAACCACATAGAACCTACAATTTTCCATCTTTCATTTTGGTGAACCTACATTTAAAACATACAATTTTCTAATTTTGGAGTGCATCATAGTCCTATATTTAGCTTGCATTAACATCACATTAGGGTATTTATTAGTTAATTGGAATTCTACGATTTCTAAATCCTGCATCAGTGAAAGAGAACATAGGTTGCAGTTTTTTGCATCTTGCATCATTGAATATCATCTAAAATATGCACTTGCACTTATCCTAGAAATCATACAAACCAAAAAGCATAACTTTCACTCATAATATTTTGAAATCTTTGCAAAAACCCTAAATTGGGACTCATATGCCCCTCTAGGTGATTAGTCTTAGTACAAGTGATTTTTCCTAATTTTTGGGTATTATGTAGTGACTATCATTCAACAGTTAAGCCTCTAAAAACCCCTGATTGGGACTCATATGCCCCTTTGGGTGATTTATTCTTGTTTCATATTTTAAACTACAATTTTTAGCATTAAATTCTTAGTTTATGTGTTTCTGTTTGTTGTTGTTAGTTATCTCTTTCAATTTTTAGAGTTTCTATTACTTCAATTTCATTGTATTTAGCTTAAATCAGTTCATTCCATGCATTGGATTATTTCAAACTTTTATTTACACATTTTATCTTAGGTCATTACATTACATTCGATAATGGATATGTGCTTTGGTAAGCTTTGGATGTCCTTGAAATCCTTAGTGGACATGTCAAGTTATACTTTTGGAAATGATCATAATGACGTTGAACTTACACATGCTCACTTGACTCGTAATGCATGTCCTCCTTGTGATGTTGATATCATTGGATAAGATGATGAAAACATGAATAAGTTCCAAAATAATTTCCTTAATAACCTTGAGAACAATGCATCATTTTATCCCTCTATGAAGCAAACAACAACCCCCATAATACCACCACTTGAAATGTTTGGTTACCTACATCCTGAAACTAAAACACAAACCGAACCTAAGTACCCTACAATAGGTGAACCTAGTTCATCTAATCAAGAAAACATTCAACCCTTCCACGTTAATAAAGTGACCAAGACTCCCATCAATCTAAAAGAGACATATGGAAAAATATTCATGATCTTAAGGAAACAAGGATGTGATAGAAGAAGTGAAAATAAAATCTATCAACTCTTAGAGAAAATCCCAATTGAAGACACTAAAGGGTTAGGATATCAAGATCCTCCTCCTGATATGAGTGCCCTCCTTTTTAAAGAACAATCAATGCCTCGTAACAATGATAGGGATGATAGGATTATCTTTGGTCTTCACCATCAACATTAAACTCGATAAATTAGTGAATCTAGCAAGCGATGAAGGCCTTGCAAAATAAAGAAACTAAAATTCCCTTCTCCACCAATTTCCACCAAAAGAGCCTTACAAATACTTCTAAACAAAGGATCAATTATATTACCACACATAAGATAATATTGATCTCCAAATTGTAAGAATACAAACATGTCACATTGTCGATACCATAGAGTTCTTGGAAATAGTACTAATGAGTGTCATGCTTTAAAAGAAATATTTACAAAGTTTTATATCATAGAAATATTCCCTTAAAGCATGTCCTTTTTCTCCTTTGCATGTAATTTAGTTGTAGAGTCATCACATTCTCACTATTGCATGTTTTACATTTATTTCAAATAATTTCAAAATGCAAGGATCTCACTCCCATCAGCTATCTTGGCTCATTCTAGTCTTGCACATAGTGGAGACAAGAATTGGATAGCCTTGTCCTAGTTGTGCATTTTCTAGTGTCCCTTTGGCTAGTTGTTTGCCTTCAATATACAATGAACAAGATTGGGATGTAAACAAACTACTACTAGGTTGAATCCAATGTGCCTTACCAGTCTTGCCTTGGTTTTTATTTCATGTTTTTTGTGTGATTGTATGTGTGTACTATGATCCCCGATGATGTTTCATTTTATTTCTCTCTTTGTGACATTCCTCTATTTATATCTACATTCTTCTTTATATCATAAATATTTTAACCTTTTTCTTTATCTTTTCATTTGTCTTGTGTTTTTCCTTTTGGGGATGACACAAAGCATCGACCCAAAATCTTTTCCTTTATCTTTTCATTTTGACCAAAAATATTTTCCTTTATATTTTCTTTATCTTGTGTTTTCCTTTTGTGGATGACACAAGGCGTCAAGACATTCATGTATCTTCCATATTGACCTAAAAGGTGTTGTTATTGCTCTCTTTGTGTCATTCTTCTAGTTCTATGACTATTTGGGGAATGATGGTAGTTCTAAGCTCTCTTTAAAATAGTGTAGCAAGAACTTACTGACCCCAAATCCATGGATCCCTCATGTGTTTGGAGTTTTATTTTGGGGGAAACCCCTCTTTTCCTTTTCATGACATAGCTTTATTTTGAAACGTATGACTTCACATAGGGATTTCCAAGTTAGCTCTCATTTCCTCTTTATTATTAATATTTATCATTTTCTACTTTAAATTAATTGCTCACATCATGGTTTTTAACAATTTCTTTAAAGTGGGGGCATACATTGGCATTATTAATTTTTCATTTTTCATGTTTCATTATGTAGTCTTCTTACTTCATGTAATGTGTCTTTCTCTTTGTGGTGACATTTGGTGGTATCTCCCTTAAGAGTGTGATCTCTCTTAGCATATTATATTCCTCTTAGTGGCTTGATGAGACACACTACATCACCTATGTTGTGAATCTTCTATTATTTGATTGGTCCACTCTTAGAGATATTAGGCATAATGTTGTCTAAGTTAAGACCTTCCATGAACTAAGCAAGACTCCTTTGCATGTTCCCTATGTTGTATTTGGAATTTTGGATATATGGCCACCTTGCATAATACACTTTGTTTTCCTATGGATCCATCTTGTTTGTTCATGAGTTTCAAGAATTCAAAGCTTTGCTTGCCTCATGAAGCTTCAAGTTCATTGTTGTGTGACACCTTATGAAATTTATTAGGAGGTATAGCTTTGGTCTAGTTGAATGAGAAGCCAAAATTAGGCATGAGTTTCCCATAGCCACTTTCTTGTGTATGAGTGCATACCAGTCGCATGTCTATGTGTCTCACCCTTTTGGATACTCATCTAGTGGACAGCTTGACATTCCATTGCCTCAGAGTGAGCATATATTTTTTGGACAAATAGCTTAGATCTGATCCACAACATGCAGGATAAACGGTCAAAGCTTGATGTGGCCCTTTTGTTTTGTTTCTATTTTTGTCTTTGGTAGTGCATGTTTGTACCTTGTTGTTGCTTCTTATATCATTTTCATGTGTGTTCTTTCGTGCCTATGTTGGATAGGATCTTGATCTTGGGGGCTTGTGCAACCCTATTGGTCATTATTGTCCTATCTTACTAGCATTAAACATTTTGGCCCCTCTTGATGTGTGTCTCATCTACTTTATTGTGATTTGGTAGCGAGTTCCTCCTCTCACTAAAGTGGGGGCTAAATTTAGTGTCAAAAAATGTCATCTGTTACATTTTGACACTTGCTTGGGCCATTTTGGACTAAATGGATTTAATTGTGCCTTATATAGGGTGTTGTAAAGTGTTGTATTACACTTTTACACTACTCTAGGTCTTTCATTAATAAATTGGTCCTTTTTATTCCTTATTTAGCCTTATTTTGCATCCACAAGCCTTAATTAATGCAAATTTTCAAGGATAATCTTGACATAAACCAACATCCAATCATCATTAGGGTTTTTTTGGATTTTATGGCCCAAATTTAGTGATCTAGGACTCATACACCACCTTCCACATATGGGTCCCTCTTATTTTTTGGGTTGTCCATCTCAATTTCACACAAATCTAAGCATTTCTTGAAAAATATGTCCCATAGCCTAGCCTAATGGAACTCATACGCCACTTCTCACAATGAGTCTTGTGTGGCTTGATACTAAATTAAATTCAAATTATTGGAATTTTTTTTATCTTCCTAGATCTGATGTCATCTTGTAGTGCTCTAATTTTATGAAATTTGGCATAAAAAAGTATAAGTACAAGTTTATTTCACTCATTTTCACCTAAGACATTCATAAGAGGGTATGTGCAGGATCATGATGGGCCAAAAAGTGGTGATATGTAAGCCATATGATGGCCCATGTGGCTGATGACTTTTTTTTTACCCAAAATTGATGAAACAAAAAGGGGTTTTAGAGGAGATTCTCAGATTTCCACCAATAGAAATTATGCTTTACTTTGAATTTAATGAATAATTATTATTCATTTTCTATTATAGTTATGAATAAAGTCCTGATTGATAGGTTGATTGAAGAAAAGTCTATAACTTTCAAATGGTATAACATCTTTTGAATCTAAAACATGTGTCACATTCTATGCTTTACATACTATAGGATTTTTATAAAAAAAATTAATTTCAAGAATTCTTGACCAAGTTATGAGCTTTTATATTTTGTACAATTTGTAATAAAAAACTCATAATTAATTATGTACTTGGAAAAAAATTATAAAAAATTATGCATCACATCGGGATATGAGTCCTCTACTTATATCTAAAATATTATAAGAAAATATTATCATTTTATTGTGGTTAGGGTGGTCAGATAGACACCTACTTCTTAGTTTTACCCTAAAATTTAAATACTACTGCATTGAAATTTTAAATGTTCACCAAATAGATTTTCTTTTTAAATAAAGGTCTAGTAGTTTAGAAACTAAATTCAATTTTCTACCGATTCTATTTCTATATTTTTTTGAAATAATATAGATAACTTATTCAAATTTTTACGTCAATTTGTCTAACTCTGATTTTCTATCTTTTTATTGCCACTTAAGGACCTATTTTTTCCATGATGATCCTACACATACCCAAGAGTGCATTCCTTATAGAAAATTTGAGTTCATGAGAGCATTCAAGTTTTTACAATAGTATTCAAGATCCTTCAAGAGCTGATTATGAAGTGTTTTGGAGAATTATTCAAGTATCAAGCATCATGTCAAAGTCATTATGGATCTTGTTTGTTTTTTGGCTAACATTTGTGATGTACAATTTCATGACTCAAGCAAGCATTCAAATCAAGATCTACATTAAATTTATTCATTTCATACATCTTTGTTGCACTTTATTTTTATAGTTTGGTGAGTTGTAACATTATATTTTTTCATTCATCATTTCTCATTTTCATTTCAGTTCAGTTCAAGGTTTGACCAAGGCAATCCCCTTTCCACTAACAAAATATTTGTTTTCCTCTCTTCAAGCTGTGATTTTCAAATCTAGGTTGAAGAAATATTGAAGAGAAATATTGGGAAGAAGTTGTCAAAGTTGCAAATTTGTCAAAGTTTACCGCCTTGTTTAGAACATCATTGAATGACACCTACAAAGCAGAATCTTCCAATTTAGATCCAAAAACCTAGTTAAGAAGACAAATTAGAGATAGAAGAGAAAATTTAGATTCTAATCCTCCAAAAAATCCAAGAAATATTGATACACTACTTCTGGCTTATTATTCCCAATATAGTCAAATTTCCATATTTTAGGAGCTTCATACTTGTCTTTGGTAGTTTCTTGTTCATACCCAGAAACCCTAATCTGGGACTAAATTTCCCATCCTAGAATATGAGTCCCAATAGGGATTAGCTTCAACATTTTCAGCATTGTAGGTCTTCAATTAAGTTTCTATAGGTTTCCAGGTGTACCTGTGTCCTTTTCCAGTTTCCTATTCTTTTTTGTATAAATTTCTAGGTCATTTAGTGAGGTCTTGCATATCATTGAGTTTCATAATTGGGTCTTACATTTTACTTGTTTGTCAAATCCATGGCTTGGTGATGAAACCCATTTTAGTCATTAATCAGACATTAGAACACCCTATTATATATTGCTTTCCCTCATTCGACCCTTGTATTCAGATCTCTAGGCTTACCTTAAATGAAAAGAGAAGAAAATTGGTTGTTTTATGTCCTAAGCCACATAAAACCTACAATTTTCCATATTTCACACTTAAGGGGGTGTGTTAAAGTGAATAATTAATCTATTCACTATACTTAAGTGTACTTATGTTGATGAGGTTAGATAACATCTTGTCTAACCAAATGTGCAACCTTTTATACCTCTAGAGGTTACAAATTTATTTTTTTAACTTCATCCACATACCATTGATGTTGGAATACTTCCCATATCACCTAAAATTTCACTCAACACTTTGTACCCAAGGTTGAGGGCTTGGTCATAGAGGTTATTGGATTTCACACTCCAAGTGTTCCTAAGGTTGACACCTATATGAAACTTGTCTACTCATTTGTTCCACTTTAATGGGGCACTTGCTAATTCACCTCATAGGTGAATTACAAATTCCTTGACTATATATGTGATCCCTTGTATTCATTATCATTTGGGTCAACTAAATACAATCTTATGCATTGTTGTTCATTGTGCATGTCATTTATCTCCTAGATTCTTCCTAATTCCAATACTTCCATCATTTAATATGAGTATAGGATTGACCTAAGGCTTTTTATTCACAAATGTACCATCATCAAAAATAGCTTCAAAGAGATGGTGACATATTCCAATAGTCAACTTATCCTCTCTATGAAAAAGGTACCTTAGCACCTTAATCCTGATGAATCACTGTCTTCCTTTGTATTGTGGTGAATTTTATTCTAAGTTTGGATATTTCTTGAGAGATAAAAATAATTAAACACTTAGTGAATAATATAAAATTTACATAAACATTAAGATCAATATGATTCCATATGGTTAACAATTAAAAATATTCAATGAAAATTTGTCAAAAATCGATATTGTAGTTATAAATAAACCTCTCTCAACTGAGGATAAGTTGGATAGAATAATGAGATCCATGAAATATTTACTATATAAGGTTGTAGAAAATGAGAAGGGTTTTCTACCTCATGTTGCATCCTCACATTTCAATGAAGGGAAACAATTCCACAATAGGCCATACAAAACCGATTAATCCAAAAAACCACAACTAGATGATAAGAGGGTTGCTCCAAAACATGTCAAGTTTTGACAACATGAAATGGACACAACAAATCATTTAAGGACAGATCATGTGAATTAACTGGAGAGTAACTTATGGTGTGAGTCACGATTCCTCCCTCATTATCCACTAAATTGTGTGCTTGCACTTTCTTTGAGTAAAGAGGAATGATTTGTAAATGAAGATGATGGTGGTGAATATTATGAGGACACTATTGACCAATTTAAGAAATTGGTCTACGGTCAAGAAAATAATCCAATATATCATGATAGCCTTGATTTGAATGAAAATTTTATAATGTGAAGGGAATTTTGGTTAACAACAATATAAGATTTATGTTCATGAATTCAAGCATTTGAAATATCTCATGTAATATATGTTGAATCTCTCTTGTGCTAATTTGTCCTTGATGACAATATGTGTTATAGTATGGTATGTTGGTGGTTGTTTACTTTGTTTAAATGCTTCATTTTTTATTGGCATACTTGATTTATGATATTAGCTCTGGTGGCACTGATCTGTTGACTCCATGTGCAGATCTCAATTAAGAAATTGTGGTTAAAGGGTTATGTTCCATTGATTAGGTGACATGTTTATGTTTTGTCAATTTGTGCTACAGTGATTCACTTGGTTATATGATATTGGCATGTTTAGTGTTCTATAGGTTTATATGTTTTGGCTTGATCAGTTTCTAGCATCATGAAATTGATAATATTTTTGATCTTCTTCAGAGTCATATTACTCTATCCTCATTTAGGTAATGCTCTCTAGTTCTTGGTTCTTGGGTTTATAAGATGTTGTTGGATTTTTGTTTTAAGAAAACCCTATTAAGTTCCCTTAATTAACTGATAATGGTTTGGGCATATGACATAAGATATTGTGTCATGGGCTTATGGATTTTTTGATATTATGACTTTGGAATGGGTGAAAGGCATTTTGAAAATAGCATGAATAATAGCCTTTATTATTATTCACAAGTCTTTGGGTATACATGACATTATTATGGTGGTAATCATTCTTGAACATTGGCAAACTTGTGATCATTCCTATTCATATGTTTCGGTTTCATGGTCAACTCAAGTCTAGGCCTTAAGGCTGACAACAGGTATAAAGCTTTTGATTATTTTATATGTCACATTGGAAGTGACTTGGTTTTGATTTGGTTGTAATAATACAAGGCATTATTTGGTTGTTATTTCATATGCTTAATCTATGGACAATGGTAATGAGATGGTTGGCATGTATAAATTTGAATAGTCATGGACTTCAAAGGGAATTAAGAGTTTTTTATTTAATAATTCAGTCCTTTCGGACTTCAAACTCCATCATATTTTGTAAAGGATTTTAGTTGTTTTCTTTGGAAGTTAAGTGAAAACTCTTTAACGTTTTCATTTCTCATGGGTTTCTAACCCTACTCTGGCCAGCACCATGGAAACCTACTCACAGTCATTTCACTATGTTATTTGTTGTCTTTCTGACCTTCTTGGACAACATATGGGGAAGTCTGGAAAACCATTACAATGGTCAATTCATTTTTCAGTTACCGGTCGTCGGGAAAGAGCTCGAAATAGGAAGGAGCTTGGGTCACTCAGCTCCTCTGCCAGTCTTGTAATCTACTCATGGAAAAACATATTTTGGTCTTCTCAGGTAATCTTCTTTTAAGTTTGTTGTGCAGAAGCATTACCTCTACTATCAAGGTTAATAAGAGATATATGATTTTTCTTCTATATGGAAAAATGAAAAAATCAATCGGTTTGTTGTTTTGTGTGAATAATCTATGCATGATGATTTCACTTCTCGAAAATGCATATAAATTTATTTTATCATTTTAAGTATGCTCCTGCATTTAAGGGATGGTGATTTTTGTTCGTGGGTAATCATAAAATATTTGAATCTCTTTAGATCCTTACCTGGAGTCTTTGGTAACTTCTCTTGAAAGCATGATTATATGATTTCGGTTATAGAGAATTTTTTTTTCTAGTTAGTTAAAAGTTACAGCTATTTTAGTGGCTATTGTTTGTGGGATATATTTTGTTTTTGATGTTGGTTAGTTGAGAAAAATCTATGTAGGCTGCTTGTGAAGAATTTGTTTAGTCTCCTTTCTGTATTTGCATACTGCTTTTCTATTCTTGCTAGAAAAAAAAGGGTCTTTCTCTCGGGAACTCTGCATTATCTTGAAAGGTTGTTGGACTGGAAATTGGTAACCTGATGTTCACCTTTTTTTTTGTCTTGGAAATATAAGATACTGTTGTAACCGAAAAATGGTTGTAATGATTAAATATATAAATTGAAGAAAATAGAGAGATTAGGGATTTAACATTGAGGAAAAAATAAAAAGAGAGAGATGGGGGTTGTTATTGTGGTTGTACATAATTTTTATTATTGAGAGTTATCTAGCTTTTGTGTAGAAAAATGATCAAAAACATAAAAGAGTGTGTTAGATGTGTGTGAAGAACTATGAACAATGTATGAAAGAAGAAAGTGAGAAACTAAGAGGAACAACATATCAGTGTGAATTATTTTGATGAGAAGTTGTGCTGAGATTATAACTCAAACTTTATGATTTATTTCCTCAAGTTGTCTTAAGGCTTTAAAATGGATAGAATTCTAAAGGGTCAAACTTGAACCTTGACAATTGTATACATTGTCAGTTAAGAGGCACTTGATTGAAATTAGAGAAACAAAGAGATCCTCTATATCATTCTATGATTTACTAAAAATAGAAAAGGCGGTTGGTGCTCCTTGAAATTGATGTTTCTAAAAGAGGGGTTGGTGCTCCTTGAGTTGGTGCTCAGAAATAAGCCTATGAGGCATTGTCAAAATTGATTATTGAAATGAAAGCCTGAAAAAGGCAAGTTAAGGAGTGGTTTTTCTACCCCAAGAGGGTTTTCCACTCGACATATCTTGTGTTTATTTGTTTATCTATGGTTCAACTGATTCAGTGTATGAATTATTTATTATGCTATGCTTCCCTATTACAATTCACATTTTAGTTTATGTGATTTCATTGAATACATGAATGATTTTATCATTGATAAATGAGAATATACATCTGGTTTTTACTTTAGTTTTATTAAATTGTGAAAGCAAGTAAAATCATCGATTTACACCCCCCCCCCCCTCTCAGTGTCTTTTTCACTCCAATAGTTGGTATCAGAGCCTAGGGTCCTCTGATAGGTCTTTCCAACTTAGGATTGATTATATCCTTGGAGTCTATTCAAAATTTATCAAGCTTATGAAGGCACATCCATGACTAGAGCTCCATTATTTGATGGAACTAATTATGTATTCTAGAAAATCAAAATAGAGACTTATTTAACTTCAATTGACCTCGATGTTTGGAGCATAGTATTGACTGGGTACACTATACCAGCTACTCTACCTACTACTTCTCATGAAAAGAAAAGATATGAAACCAATGCAAGACAAAGCAGGTTCTTCTGTGTAGAGTAACTAAAGATGTCTTTATTAAAATCGTCCATTGCAACTCTGCTAGGGATATATGGGTTAAAATTGAAACTATCTATCAAGGGAATGAAAAATTAAAATAGTCTAAAGTACTCACTCTAAAACACGAGTTTGAAGATATAAAAAAGAGGGACGATGAAAAAGTAGCTGACTACTTTTTCAGAGTTGAAGATTGTCTTCATATTGCAAGAAGCTTTAAAGATCAAGAAATTAAAAAACTTGAACATGATATTTTTGATCTCAGGAAGACCATTGAGAAATAGGAGAGTACTCTTAAACTAAATGACATTCTTAGTAATCATAAACTGAACAAGGACAAAATAGGTATTTGATTTGTGAAAGGTGAATGTTAAAATGACAGTGCCAAGGATAATGTTGTTGGTGGAAACAAAATTTTTGAACCCAAACATCCTTATTTTGATAAGGATCATGTTCATCATTTTAGGAGTAAAAAAATGGCATATAATTCTAACCCTTTCTTTTATGGGTATTGTTATTTCTACAACTTGAATTTGGTCACAAAGGGAGCTCTTGCAAATTTATAAATCCTAGAACACCTAGATTTGGTTATAGAAAAATCTTGGGTTTGCAAAATAGATTATATTTTTTACATGCAATTCCATGGGTCATTTTGCTAAGCAATGTAAAGTTGATCAGCAAAATAAACAACAAAAAACAAAAAAGGTTTGGAAACCCAAAGCTATCAACAACATAGAACAAACTTTGTTAGTTCAAGCTACCTTCCACTCCAAGAAAAATGAATTATGGGTCTTCGACTGTGGTTGTTCAAACCACATGATTGGTGACAAAGAAAAAATCACTAATCTTGAAGATTATGTAGGTGGTTATGTGAAATTTGGAAATAATTCAGGTATACAAATCAAAGGTAGAGGTTCACTGTTTCTGAATGATGGCACTCCTATTTACAATGTGTATTACGCAGAAGGATTAAAGCACAACCTTGTAAGTGTCAGTAAAATCTGTGATAGTGGCTATCAGGTCCTGTTCACTTCGCAGGGGTGTGAAATTAAAACTAATTTTGGAAAATCTATTGTTCCTAGAAGAAGGACTAAGGGAAATGTCTACAATTTACTTAACACATCTGAAAATGAAAAAAATCACGGTATGTTCTTAATGAGTGATGTTGAATAAATTTGGTTGTGGCACAAGAGACTAGGTCATATTAGTTTTGACAATATGGTTAGAATTAGTAACAATCAAAATGTAAGAGGTTTCCCTGTTCTGAGAAAACCTGAAAATGCAGTCTGTAAATAATGTCTCAAAGGAAAGAAAACAAAGGTAAGCTTTAAATTTAAAGAAAATTCTTCTACTAGACTTATGCAACTTGTTCATACTGACTTATGTGGTCCTACAAGGAATAGATTTATCAATGGTGAGAAATATTTCACACTATTTGTTGATGACTACTCTTGTATGGTATGGGTTACCTTTCTCAAGAAAAATCTTAATCTTTTGAACATTTTAAAGTATTTAGAAAAATGGTAAAAAGGGACTCAAACTTAAAATTGAAATGTCTAAGATCTGACAAGGGTAGTGAATTCACCTTTCAAGAATTCATTGACTTTTGTGAAAGACATGGCATAAAAATAAAATATGCTGCTACTAGAACACCTCACCAGAATGGGGTTGTTGAGAGAAAGAACAGGACTGTAAAAGAGATGGCAAGGACTATGTTGAATGAAGCAAATCTGCCAAACATGTACTGGAAATAATTTTTTCATACAACTATCTATATATTGAATAGAGTCCAGATCAGAGTGAAATCCAATTTCACTCCATATGAACTGTGGTATGCTAAATCTGCCTCAATTAAATATTTCAGAATATTTGGCTGCAATTTTTTTATCAAGAGAGATGATGATAGCTTAGAAAGTTTTCAATCTAAGCCCGATGAAGGTATCTTTTTAGGATACTCTATTCACAGCAAATCCTATAAATTCTTTAATAATAGGCCAAATAAGGTTATTGAATCTATCAATGCCAAATTTGATGAAAATTTGATTTTAGATGTTAAACCTATGCAGGATGGCAAGGAAGAAGAATTTGAACCTAATATCAATTTAGAAGGCTTTGAATCTAAAAATCCTGAAACAAAATAAACAAGTCCTAAAATTGTTGAAGCAAAATCTGAAGATGTTGAAACCAACTTTGAAAAATGTGTAACTAAAACACCTTCAAAATCTCTTGCTGGAAACCATCCTAAAGATTTGATTATTGGAGATAAATCTGCAATAGTTCAAACAAGGAAAAGAACTATTAACTATGATGAAAAATCTCACATAGATGACATTACTAATTTTTGATTAATCACACAATTTGAGACCAAGGTTTTTGATGATGCTCTTGTAGACACCCAAAATTGTCCATGTCATAATATTACCTAGTCGATACATGACCTTGTAAGACATTTTGTAATATTTTATCCTAGGTCATTACATTATCCCATTTATTCCACTTAATCACCTTCCCAATTAATTAAATAAATCTCATTTATTTAATTAATTCCCCCTTCACATGTGTCAAAATAATTCAAATTAAATCCCTCACTTATTGTCACATTGGAACATGCGTCACATAACTACAACTCTTCACATGCACATGTAATTTAAATAATTTTATTATTTAAATTATGAGATTCCCACTCACATCCTATTTTTACCCCCATTCATTGTGTGTCATAGGCATCTTTTCTCTCCAAATAAATAAAAGAATCTCACTTATTTCCTCACATCTTAATTATAGCCTCATGTCATAACCCACTTAATGTGCATCATAGACACTAAAATAAAATTTTAATCCTAGCCATACATATCACAAATTTGATTTTTAATATTGTCCATTGAATCAAATCAGCCTTCTCCTATAAATCAAGCCTTTCACAGGTCATTTGGGGTCTTCTCCTAGTATCCTCACTCTGCCAAAATTTCTCTCAATCTTCTTATCTATCTATCTATTTTTCTTCTATTATCTTCATCTTATCGTTATGCTGCAAAATTGACTAATCAACATATCAACAATCAAACCTTCAAACTCTTCCATTCTCATGCAGGTGGAGAAGAACAATGGAGATAAATCAAATCTAGCTTGGAGATAAGTTTTCTTTGCTTTCTTGTTTTGGTTTTCATGCTAGTGTGTACTTTATGGTGCTTTTTAGGGTTTTCATATCTTGTTGTTTTGTTTTTATATCTGATTTTCCCTAACTACATCTAGTGAAACCGACGTTAATCCTTTGATCTAGCTTTCCTTTTGCAGGTTTTATTGTTTTTTGTTGTTGCAGATTTACCAGTTTTTGGATGAAACCCTAGGTTTTACAAATTTCATCATATCTTTCAAATGGCTACATATTTCTCTACAATATTTTTACAAAGGTTAAAAATCATCTCAACAAGCTACAATAATTAAATTGAGGGGTTATCACCATTTTTGTAGGAGTTATCACTATTTTATGTTTTTTTTATAAAATTAACTTTATGGCAACAAATCAATGAATTTTCCAAAAAAATTTACATTTTTATGAATCTCATGGAATTTTAATGGGGGTCTTGGTTTTACAGATTTAATTTAGAAGTCAAATATAATGCGAAATAATTCAATCTTTTTTTTCTATATGTTTTTCACAAATCTGCATTTTCTGGTGCAAAACAAAGAATTTTTCTGATTTCTTTACATTTTTGGAAAGCTCTCTAAAAATTAGCAGGGGTCTCTTCTTTGTTTTTAATTTTTCAGATCCATAACATCTTCAAATAATCTAATCTAATTTGGCTATTTTAAAAACATGTATCTGAAATTGCAATTATCTGATGAACTTACTTTTTTTTATGGCTGCATTATAATATCATTTTTTATTTATTTTGTAAGTGATCATAAGGAGCTATAGTAGCAGAAATATCAATCATGCAAATCAGATTGGAAAGAAAAAATATTTGGGTGCATTCATTCTCTTATATTTATCTCTTATTTGATCAATCAATCTTGTTTGCAAATCACTTGAATTTGGGATTTTAAAATGAGCATCTTGTTTGCAATCACACTTTCAAATTGAGCTTAAAAGAACCATTGTCTTCGATCACACATTTTTTTCTTTGGATTAAAAATAACAAGTGTTTGAATTATTTTACATACATTTCAATTTTCCAAATGGAAATTAAAAATTGCTAGTGTGAATCAAATGTGTGTATGATCAAAAACACCTCACTTGGTTCACTTTTGTCAAACCCTTCATAGGAGGTCTACTAAGGGAATTCATCACCCCTTAGGATGACCTCAATCAAACTATGAATCGGAAGATACGCTTCTTTGAGAGTTAAAATCTTGTCACTCTTGGCTAAGCCCCAAATAACTTTATACCTTTGGGAAGTGAAGGTGAAGGGCAGGTTACCCCTTTCTCCTAGCTGTGTGGTAGGATTTTTCTTTCAAATTATCCCTAATCAACCTCGTGCATCCTAGCTTAAGACCTAATTGGCCATGCCCACTTGACTAGTTCTATGACTTGATGTGTCTTCTTCAAGTGCGTACTTGATCATCACATTCATAATTTCAAATTCAAACTTTTTTATGTGTCTTGTGTGTGTGATTCATGTGTGTACATGTGTAATCATTTATTTTCAAATTTTCATATCAAGCTATAAACACCAACACATAAAAATATCATTCTAATCATCCTAATCATTCTTTTTCTAATCACATTCAAATCAATTTCATCTTAATCAATCCAATTCATGCAATCTGATCATTCCACATCATCATCATCATCACCCTAATCCTAGTCAAGCACTTGCTAAAATGGTCCTAATCCTTAACAATTCTAGTCACAAGCCCAAGGTCATACTTTGAGAAGCCCCTTCACCTAATCATGAAGATAATCCAGAACCATATATCCTCCAAGGTGGGTCAAAATTTGCTCCTAGCGATGATGAGAACTTTTTAGATCTTAGTGATGATGAAAACTTTATTGAAATATTAGGTCACCTTAATGATACTATTGACAAGGGAAATACCACCCTAATTTTGGAATCATACACCATTCCATTTACTAGTTCTCCATCTCCATCTAATAAAATTCCTATCTCAAAGCACACTAGTCCTACACCAACACCACCATCCAACTTCTCAAGCTCTAATCCATTAACCAAAGAATCATGTAATGGTTTTCTCCAAAGACTACTAGCACGAAATAGAGCATCCCCATGTCAAGAACCCATTAATGAGCTGACCAACAAACCTTTGAATGTCAATTCTATTCTTCCAACTCCATCATGTGGTAAAAAAACTATTGATCTTATCTGTCTAAGTCAAATACAATCGTGCCCTCATATTGTTGATCATAAAGAGCATACCAAGCCTCTCCTAGAGTCTTCCACTTCCATTTCCACTCAAATTCAAGAGCTATGTCAAGAGCATTATCCTAAGCATGAAGAAACATTAACCTCTCATTCTAATCAAGATATAGGCCCTCCTAATGATCCAACTCATAACATACTTGATCCTATTCATGATGAAGCTTCCCTCTATGATCAAGAAGACTATGATGATCCCCTTAGCCAACTCTATGCATTCCATGGTCAAGACCATATCACTTCACCTATCCATGAAAAATAAACCTCCATTTCTCCTATAGACCCCCTACCTATTCCTATCCATGATTCCACATTCCACTTGTCATGATGAGACACATGTCTCTCAAGTAAATGTAGAAGATCAAACCAATAGTGTGGATCTAAATGAACATAATCAAGATCCTAATGATCCTTCCACATTCACTATAAACCCCATTTCAAATCCACCAACATGTCCTATTGGTCTATCCATCTTTATTCATGAATTTTCCTCCTTAGAACAAAAAAAACCTTTATCCACTTTACCTTCTTCATCTAATAATGAACTCAAGTCTAGTGTCCAAAACACACCTAGTCACATTGTCCATCGCATGCTTCAAAACATGAACTACCAAGGTAAAGGTTTAGGCCTTCATGAACAAGATATTTTGGAGCCAATCCATGTCAAGGTCCCTCCATGCTCTTATGGACTTGGTTATACACCCCAAGGACACCAATCTAAAGATGGTTGTACTTCCTCCACCCATCCTAAGTTCTCTTTCCACCATAGATCCTATCACATGCCTAAAATATATGTTACCATCCATCATCCATCATCCTATAAATTTAAAAAGAATGTGATCGTACACCTTCCACCATTGCTTCCAACTCCTAATATCCATCCATATAATCTATCTCCACTACTACCAACACCTAATATCCCCATTATCCAATCCCCTTATCCACCTATCTATAAATCCTCTAAAAATCCTAATCATGACCAATCAATGCACACATTGTCTAAACATGAAGCTTCCACTCATTGCACTATACCCATGGGATTCAAAATCAAAAAATTTATGCCTCTATCTATAAATCAAAAAATATGAAGGGTCCCCATTCCCTAGAACACAAAATCAAAGAACCAAAGAAAAATCCATCCAAAAAGAAATATAAGCTCATACTTTCAAAAGAAAAGTCTAAAAACAAAATGGTTTGGGTACCTAAGAAAAAATAAAACAAGTCAAACTTGGTATCTACATCTCAAAAATATCAACCATCCACTTCCACCTCACATTCCCACTCTATTCAAGAATCTCATATTTCATCCCACAAGAAAAATAGAAGTCATAAAAATACTAAGTCTATGTGGGTACCTAGAAAAATTCATCACCCATCTCCTAAGAAAACATCTCCATTGCTTCCTACAACACCTCCACATCAAAATCTTGAACGTTTATCAGTGTGTGCAACCATTGGTCATGGTTCCCTTCCATTTCACAAAAATTCCACATACCTCCATCTCCTCACCCTTCACTCATTATCCTACATATCTTCCCCATCACCTTCCTATGGTCCATTCTTTTGGCTAAGCCTCTCCTTCATCTCCCCTATGTAATCCCTATCATAATCCACCAATCCCTCCATCATCTACCTACTCCATCTCCCTTTCATGTCATCCCTTACGAACATCTATGAGAATAATTAAATTTTACATGGTCCATGTGATGACATCCATCTCTAGTAGGACTATCATCTTTCATGGAACTAGAAACTTGAGTCCCTCCTATCCATATTCCCCTTCTCTTATCCAAAATTCAAAAAAGTCAAAAAAAAAAAAAAACAGAAGAAAAAAGAAAAAGAAAGAAAGAAAAGAGTAAAGATAAATCCCTTCATCCAACGGTGAAAACCTGGTAAATAGATACCCTAGATAAGTACCATGATGAAAACCTGGCAAACATGCATCATGTGTAGGTTGATCTTCTATGTCACTTACACTTGGGGGCACTTTTTCTCATCTCCACTATCTATCCTATCATGTCATTTCTTATCATATCATTTCCATCCTACCTACCATCTTTATCCATCATACCCATATACTTATCATATTGAGTCCATTCATCCTCTCTTCCTCTTTTTGATCTTCATAAAAATATGGGGCAAAATGTTGAAACATGCTTTGGATATCTGTTGATATACCTCATCCTTCCAAACAAGCCTATCATTATCCTAGCGTCATAAGCTTTGTCATGAATAATCCTAAGTATTGTACCTAGAATGGGGCATGTTATTCCTATGCGACATAGTCTTTGGAGATCACATCCTTGCCCTCTTATGATGCATACATCCATTTCATTCACTATGACCTGTCATTTTTTATCCATCCATATTTCATGAGCCTTTTTTCCCTTATCATATCACCCACCCTTTCATCCATCAATCCCATCCATCTCTTTGCACCTAGACTTGGTTTTCCCTTGTCATTGGTATCTAGAAAAAAGGCTACCCAAATTGTCATCCATTGGCATCTCAAAACATCTCAAAAAAGTCCTAAAAAAATGCAAAGAATTTGAAAAAGGTCCTAAAAAAAAAATCCAAAACAATCAAAACATTTCAAAAATCCAAGAAAACATCACATATTCCAAAAATCCAAAAAAATGAATCATTTCAAAAATCCAAAAAAATCAAAACATTTCGAAAATCTAAAAAATGAAAACATTTCAAAAATCCAAGAAATAAAATCAAACCAAATCACTTCTTCCAATCAATTCAACTTCTTCAAATCAATTTCTTCATCAAATTATTCAATCACATCACGTCTTCTAATCAAATTGTTTCTTCTAATCATTCCAATCATTATCATCAAATTAAATCATTTCTTCATCAATCCAATCAATCAAAATCATTGCAAGTAAATCATTCCTCAATTTAATTCATCAATCATCATCCAAATCTTAAAATCTAGCATCTTCAATCATTCCAATCAATAATCCAAATGCAATTCAATCCTTAATCCATACCAACCAAGCTAATCAATCAAGTTAAATTATCCAATGACATCCTTTGGTCTTGATCATAATTTTGTTGTAAACCCAATCAATCAGTCAATCATCCTTGTGTTAATCTAGGGATATATCGTTCCCCACAATGACAACACTATCATCATCATCAATCAATCAATCAGTCATTCATCCTTATGTTGATCTAGGGATATATCATTCCCCGCAATGACAGCACTATCATCATCATAAATCAATCAATCAATCATCCTTGTGTTGTTCTAGGGATATATTGTTCCCCACAATGAAAACACTATCATCATCACCAATCAATTAATTAATCATTGGTTTACAACTTGACTGGGGCAATACCTTGTTTGTTTTTGTATCATTTTTGCATGCTTGCTTGCTTGCTTGTGTCTGTTATCAAATTTCAATTTGCATTTGCATCAAATCTGAATCACTCCTAGCTAATATTCATATTATGTTGGGGCACGAGATACATCATCACCTTGATCCTTATACCTTGGTGCATAATGTCTAGTTCTATATCAAACATATGATTGCTCACTTTATTGCAGCATAGCATGTCATTTTTCTTTTTCATCTACTTCTTATCTTATATCATTCATTTTATCCCTCCTTTATCATCTCATTAATTTTCAGAGCATATATGTGTTTTTCCAACCCACCTATCCTCTCGAGGGGGCATCATCATCATTATCATATCCTATATCATCATCCCATTTCTTCATATCTTTTGCATCATCATATTTTTTTATCATCCCTTTCCTTAATTCACCTTACTCCTCACTTCTTCAAGTGGTTGGGGCATCATCCTTTTTTTCATCTATGCATACCTTAGCTTCTTTGAAATGATTTTACTCGACATAAATCTCACCATATCGAACATCATCTCAAAAAGGGGCAAAACGTAGACACTCAAAATTGTCCATGTCATAATATTACCTAGTCGATACATGACCTTGTAAGACATTTTGTAATATTTTATCCTAGGTCATTACATTATCCCACTTATCCCATTTATTCCAATTAATCAACTTCCCAATTAATTAAATAAATCTCATTTATTTAATTCATTCCCCCTTCACATGTCTCAAAATAATTCAAATTAAATATTTGAATTACTCCCTCACTTATTGTCACATTGCAACATGTGTCACATGACTACAACTCTTCACATGCACATGTAATTTAAATAATTTTATTATTTAAATTATGAGATTCCCACTCACATCCTATTTTTACCCCCATTCATTGTGTGTCATAGGCATCTTTTCTCTCCAAATAAATAAAAGAATCTCACTTATTTCCTCACATCTTAATTTTAGCCTCATGTCATAATCCACTTAATGTGCATCATAGACACTAAAATAAACTTTTAATCCTAGCCATACATATCACAAATTTGATTTTTAATCTTGTCCATTGAATCAAATCATCCTTCTCCTATAAATCAAGACTTTCATAGGTCATTTGGGGTCTTCTCCTAGTATCCTCACTTTGCCAAAATTTCTCTCAATCTTCTTATCTATCTATCTATTTTTCTTCTATTATCTTCATCTTATCGTTATGCTACAAAAATGATCAATCAACATATCAACAATCAAACCTTCAAAATCTTGCATTCTCATGCAGGTGGAGAAGAGCAATGGAGATAAATAAAATCTAGCTTGGAGATCGGTTTTCTTTGCTTTCTTGTTTTAGTTTTCTTGCTACTGTGTGTTATATTGTGCTTGTTAGGGTTTTCATATCTTGTTGTTTTAGTTTTATATCTGATTTTCCCTAAATACGGCTCTAACTCATGAATGATGGCTTAATGCAATGTAGGATGAAGTTGATCAAATTGAGAAAAATCAGATTTGGGAGTTATTCCCAAGACCAGGTGACAAAAATGTCATAGGAGGTAAATGGATATCAGAAAAAAACATGATGAAAATGGCCATGTTGTTCACAACAAGGCTATATATATTTGCAAAGGATATGATCGACAAGAAGGTATTGACTTTGGTGAAACCTTTGCACCTATAGCTACACTTGAATCCATTAGAATATTCTTGGAATATTCTATTTTAAAAAACGTTACGCTATATCAAATGGATGTAAAAACTGTTGTTCTAAATGATTATTTGAATGAAGAATTTTACATAGAATATCTTGAAGGGTTTACTTTCAAAAACAAGCCCAATCATGTTTACAAGCTGAAAAAGGTTTTATATGGCCTAAAACAAGCTTCTAGAGCTTGGTACTCTATACTAGATAGTCACTTAGTGTCAAAAGGATTCATTAGAGGTGTAGACAACCACCTTTATGTTAATATTGAAGGTTCTAATATTTTAATTGTTGAAATATATGTTGATGATACTATCTTTGGTTGCAACAATATTGCTTTGGGTCAAAAATTCTCACAAATTATGGAATATGAGTTTGAAATTTCCATGTTGGGAGAACTATCCTTCTTTTTAGGTCTTCAAATCTCTCAACTTGAAACTGATATTTTTCTCTCTCAAATAAAATATGTGTGTCATCCATTTAGCACTCCAATGGCTACCCGTTGTAAACTCAACAAATTTGATGATTCTCCTGCTATAAATCTAGCTGACTATAGGTCAATGATAGGCAACCTATTATATCTAATAGCCTCAAGACTTGACATAATGCATTTTTTTTACATGGTTGCATGATTTGAGTCATCTCCTAAGGAATCACATATTAATGTTGTTAGAAGGATTCTTAAATATGTTCAAGGAACTATTGATTATGCACTCTAGTATCTCAGAACTAATGATTTATCATTAATTACATATATTTATTCTGACTAGACTGGTTGTCTAGATGATAGGAAAAGCACCAGCGGTGTTGCTTTCTTTCTTAGTGATCGATCAGTGGCATGGCACAAAAAAAATTAAATTTGTTTCACTCTCCACTACTGAAGCAGAATAGATTGCTGCCACCTCTTGATGTACTCAAGTAATCAAGATGTCACAAAAATTATCTTACATGGGTATTGAAGTCCCAAAACCTATTTCTATTATGTGTGATAATACTAGTGCAATCAATATCTAAAAAAATCTTGTTGTGCACTCTCACACTAAACACATCGCTATTAAGTTTCACTTTCTTTGTGGAAAGGTGATGGCTAATGAGGTTTTTGAGTAATATGTTCCTACACAAGCATAGGTTCTTAAAAATTTTACAAAACCATTGGATAAAGAAGTATTTGAAAGACTTTGGTGTAGATTGGGAGTTGTCTCTCAATCTTTACTATCTTAAATACTCTATCTTGGTGATAGGGGGAGCTAGTTATCTCTCCTTGCAACTCATACTTTTCTTATCGAATGTTATATCTGTAGCTTCATGAAAATTCTCTATTGGTTCTGGTTCATTATTGTATCTTCCCTTTATCATTGTGACAAAAAGGGGAAGAATTATGAGCATTTGGTTCCGGTTCATTATTTTGGCTTGGTGGCTCTATTTTTGCTATCAAGGACAAAGGGGGAGTTTTTTTAATCTCTCTTGTGCTAATTTGTACTTAATGAGAATATGTCTCATAGTTTGACATCTTGGTGATTTTTTACTCTATTTAACTCCTTCATTTATGATTGGCATACTTCATTTATGATATTAGCTTTGGTGGCACTGATCTCTTGATGTGCAGATCTCGGTTAAGGAATTTTGGTTAAAGGGTTATGTTCCATTGATCAGGTGACATCTTTATGTTTTTTCAATTTGTGCTATAGTGATTCACTTTGTTATATGATATTTGCATTGATGAGCTCGAAATATGCCTATAATTTGAATATTATGATGTATTTTTAATACCCTTACTCTTTTGTTGATGGTTGTTTAAACTCTTTGATTAAAGATTTTTATCAAAAAATTGGGTAATATCTTGTAGCAAAACATTCTTATATTACTGTAGCTTAACATCTCTGTGTGTCTATATTTATTGCCCTATTTGATCTCCTGAATGACTGATATAATGCATGTGGTTTTTGGATAATGAAATGGATTTAATGTGTGATTAATAAATGTGTATTGTGTTATTGTGTCTGTGCTTTCGTTTGCTTTTGTCGCCATGTGTAACGTAGGTTGTTGAAAGAGGCATGAACAAGTCAAAGCACGATAGATCTCAGCCCTGCAGTAAAATCCATTTCTAGCATGACATTGAGGAAGTTGTTTCAACAAATATTCTTTGACCGGGTCATTGGGAGGAAATCTAAATAATCATTAATCTAGGAAGATTATAATGCTAGATTCTCTCTAAATTGGTTGAATAGATATGGTTTCACTTACGACAATTTTTTTCCTCGATGTCAGGAGGCTTTTATGTCCATGTCTTTCTCTATTAGAGTTAGGTAGTTAGTTTCTTTTCTATAAATAAGTGTTCCTCCTATGTGAGTGAACATACTAGAATAGAAACAAGAGAACAAAACAGAGTGTGTTAAGATTAGTATTATGAGAAACAGAGTTTTGTGTTAGTTTTCTTAAAAGCAGAATGATCATGTATATGATTCCAA